>LJIJ01000812.1:0-72958 GCA_001718145.1 Orchesella cincta | reverse complement strand
CCGACCGGCAGCCGCCTGACCTCCACTTCCCTGCTGGACTACCTTGTAGCGGAATCTCGCAACCGCTACTAGCAAATTAATAGAGTGAGAGTTTATGTATGTAATTTATGGCTAGAGTGGAGAGTTGATCTGGCGGGTGTGTATCGTTTCTAAATAGTTTACGTTCCTTTTTAGTTGCATTTTGTTAAGTTGTTCTGTAAAAGTTATCCTGCTGATAATTCTGTGTTTGGAGTCAGTTCCTTAGGCTGCTGCGGTCGGTCCGGTGGCCGGTGATGTAGTCCCTTCGAGTTACTGCCGCCGCGAGGGCTCTGCTTAAAGTCATTTTTAAAATCGTGGTCACATTTCGCGGTTTTTATCTGCAGTTTTATGGTCATTCAAAATCCCACGTTGGGGTTTGCCTTATTTTTTTTGCACATACCTTTCTTTTTTCCTGCAACGGCAGACCAGTGCCTTTGTTCTCCTTTTCCTTGCTGGGCTTTCGGGAGGTCTTGCAAAGTGTGACACCCCTTTAGTTCTGAGGAGGGACTTGGCTGGCTGCATTTCGGTGAGCATATCGTCGCCACCGACCGTTAGTAACTTTAGGCCTTTCTTGTTCTCTGGTCTGTCTTTCAGGCATTTATCCTTTTTTCTTGTTGGCTGGGTTCCCTGTTTTCCGCTTTTCACATTTCATTCTGCTCTTTACTCGCTTGCTGCGTCCGAGTTTTGGAGGGGAGGATGGGGCGTAGTTTATTCACAACACCTCTTTATAAATCACTTTCCACCAATTTGTTTCGTAAACTAATAATTCCGTTAAAAAGAGACTCACTTTTCACGATTGCACATGCATTACAAATATATTTACATAAATTATTGTATACTAACAGTACTAATCAACACTAGTTTTGTAGCACAACAAACCACAAAAAATATCATAGTTATTAGAGCAATTTATTAATCAACTTCAAACAATTGTTGTATTAGAGTAGTTTTTAGTAGTAAAAAATGTAGTAATGATAGTGATTTCCGTAATAGCCTATATGTATGTTGCATTTTACATGATGATGATCTGCGGCTAGTGTTGAGGGGGGTTGTTTGTTATTGGAACACAAATATTTGTGAAATGTATGTAAATCATGAGACTAAATCTTAAACAGACAAAATGTCGTGGACCCTGTGGCTTCTTCCTTGGGTTGCCACTCTTTGTAGGGAGAGGGCAGTGACGTGGCCAGTAAGCACGTCAAAGTGAGTTTAGCCTACATACCATGCGTAGTTGTGAATAGGAGTAAGTCAGTTCTAATTTGTATTAGTCGTATATGGATTGATGATGATGATGAAGAGATGAATGAATCAATGAATGAATCAACGTTCACACTGTGTGTGAACGTGATAAACTAGAGACACTCTGCTTTCTGCCAATCCGTTAAAACCTATTCTCATACTATAATTTTGCATCCGCATACTTTCTCACATCTAAAAAGATTTGCAAGTCCCATCAGAATCTTCTCATCGTAAGGATTCATTCTCACTACACGCAGCCATTTACTGGAAGCTGTGTTTTTCTAAGAGTCAAAGCATATCCTCATGTAACAACAATAATATTTTATGAAGGCGAGAATAAATTGAAAAATGAAAATTAGCAGGAGATTTATTATTTTTCATAAAAACCATACTCACTAGTCCGCACAACAATCTGACCATTTTTTTCGTTACATTCTGCGTATATTTAGAATTCAGTTACATAGGTCCTAATTACAACAAAATAAAGGAACACAATAGGCTTTCAACAACACGAAATAGACGTTTAATTAACAGTTAGAACGCGCAACGATGTCTTCTATTTGCAAGGGATCGAAGTGATGATAAGAATGATGTTGGCACGCATTCACAGAATGATCAGCAATACTTTGATGAGATTTTGAAGCATCATGACAGATTGTGATCATTCCCGAAAAAATAACGCATTAGCATACAAATTATGCGCCGGTAGAAAATTCCTGCAGTAACATGCGGGTAACGAATTAGCGCTGGGTAATTTTTTGGGGCTACACAGAAAACCGGGAAATCTGGGAGCCTATTCTGTACAAATGGTTTACCGGGAAGAAAATATTTTTCCATCAGGCGAATATCATATGTATACTGATACGCCGAGAAGGCAATGTGTAAATACTTAACATTGGTAAGTACACACATGCAAAAAACGCCAATATTCCTTCAGTGGTTAAACGGAAGTGGAACGTGAAACTCCGTGCATGGCATTTCCGATACTTAGGGAAGCATAGTAATGATTTATGTACTTTTTAAATTTCTATATTTGAGATTTGAAGCCCTTGTATTTTAAAATACATTTACCACAAATCGTCGACCTGGTCTATCTATATACGACTGGTTGATGTATTTAAATGAATGTCAATATTTCAACAAACTACAAATTCTCTTGCCGCACACGCAAACTTCTGTTAATTTACAACTACATCGCAAGTAAAACCCATGCCTTATCTGGTAATCGTTAAACAACCTATTTTATGTCGCTTTTGACTTTACAGAAAGTTTCAAGCACGATCGACAACCGTTAAGACCTACTTTCTGAAAGGGAAATATGTAACTTAACTGATTTTATAGAAACTACCTAACACAAGTCGAGCCAAATTCGATTATTTTTTGCAAACATGTATGTAAACAAAATTTTGTGTATCTAAATGTAAAGTTCTCCTCATTTCTTTATTTTTTAAAAATTTCTCAGAATAATAGCTTAGTGGACCATATATCCTAACTATAAAACGAGTTTCATTTTTCTACTCAACATGTTTTTGCCTTTTTTTAGGTAGAAAGCTAAATAACATCAAATGTAAACATTGAAAAAAAGATGTACTGCTTAAGTTTGAAAACAAATTATTAGTTTTTATATATCAATACCAAAATCTACAAAAATGTATTTTCATTTCCATGTAATTCGAAAAGTAGTCTGCCTTAATGTAAAACAAGACAAGATTTTTTAAATTCTCTCCTATTTCCACTTATTTCATCAGTGGCTCATTGTATATGAGATATTAAACACTTCAACATTTGTATCTACTGAAAAATCAGCTTATTTAATTTAATCACTGAAAATTAATTTAAAAACCATACGTTTACGGGAAATAAAAATTTAGAAGATTTAAAGGTTCTTTCAGAAGGAGCTCTGCTTTAAAAACTAAAAAATGGGGTTCGGAATAGCTTTCATCAATGCCCAACTAATATTTCAAAGATTCTTTGACACTCCTTGTTGTTACGATATTGTAAATGAAATGTTCATTACAAATCCCAAATGTCGTAACCCTAGAAAAATGCCAATTTGGTATTTGAACAAGATAAGTATAGTGCTGATTCTTATCTACTGCATCCTCCGTTGCTACCGTATGATCCACCGATACACACATGAAAAGAAAATGGATGCAGAGGAAGTTACTGCGTACGTTATACTTATAGTCATGTGTGTTCAGGCGCTGGCTTCGATCTATACTATGGAACATAATACGGACGCGTATACCCGTAGTCTTGGTGAAACCCTAGTTACAGGAGGAATTAAATATTGTGGATGGCCAAACTCCAATAGAATTCCGGATTTGTACGAGCTTCTTGGATATGGATTGGCTGTGTTACCCGTATTTGTTCCCATATTTTTTGTCACGTACTCAATCGTAAGATCTCTTGATCCACTGAATACAGAGTTGGAAATGATTCTACCAGAAATACCGCGGCGTATCGTCGCAGCTACTTCCTACGGCATTATAATATTTTTTGGAACAATTACAGCCATGTTATTGTTATTGCAAATACTCACTTACGTGGAAATAATGCACGGAGAAGCAGAGAAGAACTACATGTTGAGCGTTGGAAAATCCACAGATAAACGAAAAAACCGACTTGAAGTATCTCTACATGCAGTTCTAAAGGTCGTGTTGGAATTGACGGAAAGCGTTATTTGGCAACAGTCTCCAGCTGTCACGCTAAATGCTCCAATAATTTTGAATGAAAGTCATTTATCTCTTTCGCGACAATTCAGGAATCGACGCAAAAGCTATTTCATATCCAAGCTGCTGATTGGATTTGGAAATAAAAACGTAGAGGTTATAGTTCCAACAATGATCATAGTTGGAATTACCACCTGTGTGATTTTCAACTACGCTATTGTAACGATGCACGACAATGACAACGTACGAATTTTTCTTTGGTTTATGGGTGGGGCACTTATTGTCTTGAATGTACTCATTGTATTCCTCTGCCACGTTGCATCGCTGCCGTTAATTTTTACGGCAAAAACTATCTGGTACTGGCAAGGAATATTGAAAGGAAGGTTGGAAAGAATGGAGCTCAGATGCATGCATCCAATAGGGTTCAAGCTGGGAAGCTTTTTCTTTGCAAAACAAGAAACCGCACTTGAGATAAATGATATTATCTTGAATGCAACTATTACCTTACTTCTTGGATGATTCAATTAGCACTTACTATGTTTCAATGGTTTACGTTTATTGTGTTTTCAGTGCACTATACAATAAATCATGTTATAATTTTGTAAACAAGATCTTCGTTGCCTTTAACTTCAACTTTACGGCATCACAGTCATGTAGTTTCAGATGTTCAAATAGATATTTCCTATTAATCGTAAATTCGGCTAACCAATACGTTAAATAATTTTGACAAATTCCAATAAATATATGTAATCCTGTAATCGTTATAAATCCGCGGTAAGTAATCTTGTTAATAAAACCAATCTATCTCTACTACTATAAATCCGCCGTAGTTTATGGCAACCAAGTCGCATGAATTAAACCTGATTTATGTGCTATACCGTGGCCCAAAACTTGATTGTGAAATTGAATACATTTGAAATAAAATATGAAATGCTTAGTGTATCATTAATTCCTTAATTAGATAATATTATTTCACGTTACTCAAGCTTGGCGTAATAATACACTTTATAAAGCTTGACCACCGAATGCCCTGGAATAGGATTATAAATTCGTAGACATATACCGCACGGAGAAATGAATTAGTAACATTTTTTGTTGGGTAAGTGCAAAATGTTTCTTCATGCGACCAGCTAAGATGGTGTATTCGGGTTTCCTTTTAAATTGATGAAAGAGGAAAGTGCTTCAAAAGACGGGGATTGAAGCAAAAAATTATTACGTATTTTTTATAAAAACTATGTAATCTATCGATGAGTCTTCGATAAAAAAGACACTTAAATTTTACGACAATACTAACAGATTAAAGCATTTCTGACGTAAAACATAATGACGCTTAAGCTTAATAGTCAAGTTTTATTGGTCTAGACTACAACTAGCATAAATCGAATTGGGGTATTAATCTTGAGTAGCAAGTGATCTATATTCTGAATCTTGCAGTCTTTACTCATACTCTGTCAGTTTTGAGCGTGCTTTTAACATCATGAGGCTGATTTTCACTTTCGTAATTTGCATTTATCTTGCAGCCCTTGTAGATAACTCCAAGGGCCAAGACGATGCGGAGCTCGGAGAAGAAGACGCAAAACCCGACGTTGTAGGTTTTGACTACGATGACAAAGACTCGGAAGAAGAGGATAAAGGGGAAGAAAATGCGGGCGGTGCCGCAGCAGAACTTACTGCAGAAGAAGTTGATAAATTCTTAGATGATCTTGCTATTGAAGACGATGACTATATATATGCAGTCAGTGACGAAAAAGCAGACAGTGCGGAAGCCACAGCTGCGGTTGAAAAGGACGTTGAAGAAGCTCAAACGGTAGCTGTTGAAGGTGGTGAAGAAAAACAGGATGATGATGGTGCCCAAGCCGTAGCTGATGAAGCTGCAGCTGCGGTGGAACCAGCTACAACAAGCCCAGATAGTGGAGCTGCGCCTGAAGGTCCTGATGCTTGGTTACAAGCTCATAAGGCCAAAAGAGAACGTTTAGATAAACGTATTGAAGCCATAAAGGCTACCCGGAAGGATAAAAAGAAGCAAAGAAACAGGTGTCTCCGAGGTGGCTGCCATGATAGCACTGATGAGCAAAAGGAATGTATAAATAGTCCTGGGTGCAGTGCTGGAAGAACGACTTGTGGAGCAGATCAGAGAACTTATCACACCGAATGTCATGCAAAATGCTACGGTATGAAAATTTATTTATATAAATATTAATTTCTGCTAAAAATTAACATACCTTTTTTACAGGAACTGAAAAACTACACTGGGGCCCATGTAGAAATGACAAGAAAAAAATGCATTTACCAGTTGGGGTGAGTTGAAACAAGTATTCTGAGTTTTTCTTAGTTCGGCGTGTTTTAAACTTTATCATAATATTCTAGAAACCAATTGAGTTGCAAAAAGATGAGCTGTATCCAGATCTAGAATGCCATGTGAGCTTAATTCGCAATAACTTATTTGGTCATCGGTTTGGGCAAGGTTACATCGTGAAAGTTATGGCTGAGTGCAACAAGCCATCGAAGTTTTGGTCACGATTTGTAAGCGACTTTAACTCAACTAATAATTAATGCATAAATTTTAAATATGATAATTAACTAATCATTAAATGTTTTTATAAATCAGCCTAGCCAGTGCTACGAGAAATGCGTTCTACAGAAACACGGGATTTTAAGACCAAGAGGCGATGGCTTGCTACCCGAAAAGGCAATGCTTCCAAAAATGTTTAAGGATAAGGAAATCCGATCTAAGATTGCAAAAAGGATTGTGGAAAACTGCAAACCACTCCGTAAGTTTTAAGACAAATTTTATTAATTTGTTCAATTACGAAACTAAAACACTTTGTTTTTCAACGAAGTGTCAAAAGCCAAAGGAGCAACTATACAACAAAGAGTTCAATGCGGTGACCGAACTGAATTTTACCATTGCGTAGATCAAGCTATGGTATGTTCCCGAATATTTTTGTGCAGTGTTTTTGGAACGGATTCTAATTTAGTTTCGTTTTTGTAGAGTTGCGAAGGTCTTTACTGAACGGGAGAAAATGGTAAGGCAAGGAACTACAATTTAAGTCTATAAACACTGGATTTCAACGACCAATCATCATGCTTGCGACAAACCATCAAAAGTTTCAAAGGTTGTAATAATATATACATAATATTATAGAGATTTTTTCCAATAATAAATATTACCGAAAATTAACTACTGCACTTTGGTGGGATTTATTCTTTTTGTAACAACATTTCCCAATAAATTAGGGTTTGTGACAGAACCGGTACAGAAACTTAATAAGTAAGTAAGCAGTTTCCTACCTAAATACATTTCTTGAAAGTGTAAATTGGTAGCAGTAAATATAGCATAGATACACAAGTTTGCAAAGTTATATATAGAGCATTTAACTAGTCATCGTAAAAGACATTTTGACCACTCTTTTTAAGCGAAATCAAAACTGGGAAACGTGTCGCTTTTTAAGAATTAGACATCCACTAATTAAAATGAAACTAAACTGTTTATGCAAATGCTTCAATTATGAAAAAGCAATATACGTATATATACAGCTAATTTGTGTATTTTGTTACAGATCTAAGCATTTTTTCTACAAATAACTACACAGCTATTAAATGTTACTCCCCTAAAACTAATAGCAATTGAATGGTTAGATTAGCAGCAAAGTCTAAGCTTTTCAGTGGTGTAAGTGACTCCAGAAAATTTTGTCGGCCCATTTCAATTCTTATCAGTTTGCAAGATCTGTAAAAGCGTGAAAGCCATCGTCTCTGATTGCCTTGAGCTGGGCTTGTCATTAAGTGTAAGTTCCATCGCAACTTTTGGAATCCATCCTTTGATTTGGTATAAATGCCTGCCATTCCTCCTAACAGGACAATGATCGCTAACACGGCGTTTATAAAAGCAATGAAGGCGACAATTAAAACCAATGTGTTCTCCAATATCCACTCTAGTCCAATAAATGTTGCCAAATAAGTTGCAGTGAGCAAAATTGCCCCGACTACCAACGCAAGTATCGTACTTTGCAAAACCAAGCTGGAAAGCAGTCCCAAAACCTGTATGTTTCTGTAAATTAGCCCAAGACGGTACATTGACATCCCGTATGGAGGGGAATTAAGTTTAAAGAACACGGCCAAACAATCGCCTAAACTTAAAAGACAAAGAATTTGAAGCCCCGCAATGGTGAAAATTGCAATGTTTAGAATAAAACACCACAAAAAATAATTTGCAAAGAGAACGACCAGCTTCAAGGGCATGGAAACAACTCTAGACCACTGCTTGTACATTCTGGTAGAAGAAAATAGCCGGCTAACGATTCTTTGCATGGATCAAAGAAATGAAGACCGAAGACTACTATGAATGGTATTGAGATGGCTGACAACGGCAGAATGTACGCAAATAAGAGATTGAGAGTTTCAACCAATGTTCGTTCCCCATTCACAATGGCAACTGAAATGTTTTAAAAAAAATATTAGTTTAACAGTTTAATTTTAGTAAAATATTAGTACCAACCTTTACTGCCGTCGGACATAAATTGAACCAATCCATTAAGAAACAACACCATGTCGCTATTGTGTTTGTTACACGTCCATGAAAATACATTAGCCATTCCGGTTATAATAATGTTGATTCCAATTAACAGTTTTGTCATCAAATCCAAACGCTTTCCTAAATAAGCCTGAAGTATTATGCCACCAACTAAAGCGTTGGCGAAGTAATATTTTATTTTGTCCAGCACACGAGCCTGGTTATTCTTGTAAAGACATTTAAATTTCCTCTCTGATTTGTCCCAGTAGAAGTTGGCCATTCCTGACATTGAGCCACATTTTGAAGTGAACAGAAAAAGTTTGAAGTTTTGAGTCAGCATTTTTAGTAATTGTGGTGAATCAGTTTGACTTTTCTCGAACGTCGAGTGCTCGGCTTGATTATAATCCTGTGACGATTCTTTGTCAACGTACTTGCGATGGATAGTATCTAGTTTGTTAAAAGAACATATGTATTGCTTTTTTTAAACTTAAAAACGATTATTAGCTCATATTGGCTGACCAAAATCGACTGCTAACACCGCCGTTTTTTCTTTGGTGATTTTTGGAGTTTGTAGCTCTTTGGAGCGTACATATATGATACCGAGGTTAAATAAT
The DNA here is from genome assembly GCA_001718145.1 of Orchesella cincta. NCBI lineage: Eukaryota > Metazoa > Arthropoda > Collembola > Entomobryomorpha > Orchesellidae > Orchesella > Orchesella cincta. The sequence goes on along the minus strand of LJIJ01000812.1, from coordinate 63,905 downwards.
TATTCATAGATGAACGTCAAAAACCACTGACGTTACTTTATGATCAACCAAAGCGTTTCTAACCTGAAAGTATAGGGTTATGTACCTATACCTATGATTAAATGATTTATGTTTTTGTTCTCTGAGTCGTTTAGTCGTAGTCAGAAGGTGTCTGTAGATAAATGTTAAATGACTCTCCTTTCGAAGTCCTTTTGAATTCCGATATACGAACATCAGCGTTCGTATATTATTTGAATGTTACAGAGAAAGAAAAACAATTTAATCATAAATGAACCCAAAAAGGCTGCTATTTACTGATATACCGATATATTTCTGATTAGAGGGCATGTTCATGTCTATCTCTAATAAAATATTTTCAGTTTTTGCCTTTGAAACGCGTCTATCAACTGTCGGGCTTAATAATGTACAAAGTCTTCCTTCTCCCCATACGTTTTTCTGACGTTATAACGTCGCTTTTTTCATCTGAGACTTCTTCAGAAACACGTTGCCGAGCCAGACTAAAGTTAATTTAAATAACTTCATCATAAATGAGCGTCAAAAATCACTAATGTGTCTATTTGATAAACCGAAGCGTTTCAATTGTGAAAGCATACGGATATGTATCCCTCATTAAAGATTTTTAGTTTTTGTACAGAGCAATCCCTTTTCCTATTTCTATCCTATTTCTTTTTAATTATACATTGATTCCCTTATCTCGTTTCTGCCAACGTGAGAAAAATAAGTAAAAAGGCTTAACGGTGCATAGTGGCGAGCAAAAATTTCAAACTTTTCTATTATTTCTGAGGATTATCATAAAGAGTAAGTTTTAGTTTAATACCTTACCATTCATGTGGGAAATATGTAGTAGTAGTAGTAGTATTATTTTTATTTCATGATTGATTGGCCATTAGCCTTTACAATCAATTACATACATTTATGTTGTGCTCAGATTGAGCCATTAACAAGTTCACGAGTTTTTAACATATATTTAACATACAAGCTTGTATTTTTAATTTTATTTTCATCCAATTCATTGAAATAATTATATATTGTTCTTCCGCACTCGAAGGTTGAAATCACACAGGAATCTTTGCCTTATTAGCTTATACCTTGAACATTTGAAAAGTACATGAAATTCCGTTTCTTCTTTGTTTTCACTACATAAGTTGCACATAGGCGATACATTTTCATTATAAAAATTATTTAACTTAGCTAGTTCACATTTTGTCCTTTATAGTATAGACGACCTAATTTGGCTCTCAGTTGAACCATTAGTTGTATCTCTTCCCACCCTCGTCGGCAATTTAAGAATGATTCTCTTCGACAATGTGTTCTAATTTCCTGATAATGCGACATAAGTTGGCTTTGCTTCATATCAATTATATCTAGCATTTGTTCACTTGTTTTTACTGCGTGGATTATCTCATTCACTCGTTTAGACCTTTCTGCCAGGACTTTTGGTCACCGGAGAAATTGTCAAGGTTAAGTAGATCTAGGAAATTCCATTTTCGTGCTAGGGTTTGCAAGTTTCTAAACCAATTGTATTTTTGCTTGTGCAAATGACTTGTTTTTTCAGTGTTTCATAGCTTTGCCTAAGCAAAGAGTTGTTTTTGTGCCACTACTCTAAGCCAAAACTTAAGCATGTTTTTAATAATAATGATTTCCATTCCATTGCAATTCGTTTCTAATCGTAGGAACCACGTGGGTGTGAATCGTGGTAGATTATAAAGTCTACGCAGGAAGTTATTTTGAAAAATACTCAGTCTGTCTATTGTGTGGATTCCCCAGATATTTGAGCCATACAGTAGCACGGAGTTGATTAGGGATGTATACAGTGTCATACGACTATCTAAAGTATGCATTCTAGACTTAAAAAAGAGGTTGAACACTGAGTTTGACGCGACTTCCGCTTTGTCAATGAATTCATTACAGGTGCTGTAATAGTCAGGTTAGAATGAAAGGTTACTCCCAGGTACGTATATTTATCTGCGTGCTCTATTTCGGTATCATTCCAAAAGAGCTTTGGTATTTTGGCGTAGCGACTTTTTCTGGTTTTAAAGATAACTGCTTTGTTTACTGAGGTTGATTTGCAGAGAGTTGCAACTAAAGAACTCTGACATTTTATTATTTTTTCTTGCAAATCAATTGCATTTGTGGCCAACAGTATTATGTCGTCAGCATATAAAAGCAAATGCACATCTACGGAGCCTATTTTCAGTGGCTGTATTGTGGTTTCGTGAAGTTTTTCGACGAGAGCATCTATGAAAATGGTAAACAACTTGGGGCTAAGGCTTTCGCCTTGTAATACCGATTTCTCTATATCAAAACTTTCACTATTGCCAAACGGAGTTCTAACTTTTGCAGTTATTTGGCTGTACATTTTCTTAATGAAGTTCAGAAATTTAGAACTTATACCAATTTTCATAAGCCGTTCCACAATTTACCGTGAGGTATACTATCAAAAGCTTTGGACAAATCCACAAAAAGTGCAAACACCTTTTTCTTACTAGAAGTCAAATTTGAGTGTAATATTGCATTCAGTGTGAATAAATGAGATTCACACCCATAACCTTTTCTGTATGCAGCTTGATATTGAGAAACTATTTCATTTGTGTCACACCATTCGTTAAGTCGGTTACCTAGTAATATTGTAATTAGCTTTAGTCCCGTGTTAACGAGGGATATAGGTCTGTAATTACCAGGCTCCGCTTTGTTTCCTTTCTTGTATATGGGTGCATAGCTATTTCAGTGAAATTGGTATCTATTTTACAGTTCCTATACATATCATTATGCAGTCGATGAGTATCAGCCTGTGTTTGTTCCCTAGAGCTTTCCACATTTCATTTACGATAGCATCGGGACCTGGTGCTTTATGTTTTGCTAACATGCCTATAGCTATGTTCAATTCTTTGAATGTGAAATCATTATCTAGATAGTCGTCAGTTTTTCGTAAGTGGAAATGCTTAGATTATCCTTTTCTAACTTTTCTATTATTTCTGAGGATTATCATAAAGAGTAAGTTTTAGTTTAATACCTTACCGTACATGTGGGAAATATATTGGACATATTTTTAACTGAAACCTGACAATAAAAGAGTGTACGCCGTGTTGTATGTATGCGAGTTCTTATACATGTGTGATTTGGCGTTAAAACCTTTGAATTGATAGTGTTTATGTGATGCTCCTTTCAAGATAACAAAATCAGAAATCAGTTCTAGATAAAACCCCAATGGATTTTCAGACTATTTGATAACCTGGTTTCCTGTCATTTTTCGAATTTCAGAAAATCTAAGTGTTTACTCACTGAGAAGTTTGATTTGCGGGTCCAATAAGGTTGTAAGAGTACTATGCACCACCTAAATGCTCATAGACAATATAGTGGAAACGTTTTATTTTAAAATTACCAAATACCTTGCCAAATCTATTGTAAACAAGGTAGTTATTAAACCGTTTGACGATTACGCCCACGTAATGACTGTAGTTATACTGCGTCCGATACTTTGAATGAACTGTGTTCCCTAAAATTAATCTACAAAAATGTTTAATGAATTTTATTCGTAAGCATAAGGGAATCAACGAAAGAGCAGTCAGAAAGTTTCCTTGAATGAAAGTTAACTGGCACTCCTTTCGGAGTTTCCACATTGGCATTTGTCAAAAACGTTTGAGAAAAACAATTTAATCATAAATGAATCTCCAAAAGAGCGAATATGATTTTCTTAAAACCCGCTATATTTCTAATGCGGGTGCATGTTAATGTCGATCTTTCATCAAATATTTATATTTTCCCCTTCAAACGCGTCTTTCAACTGTCAGGCTGAATAACGTCAAAAGTGTTACTTTTCCTAAAAACCTTTTTTGACAACGTGAAATGTATTCAAATAAGGACAGTGTGTCTGTAGAATTTTTACATGTAACACGGTTTGAGAAAACATATATGAAACCCTTACAAAGCGAAACTGTTTTAAAATACATTAAAGTGTTTAAAAAAGTAACAACGTCTGATAGAAGTGATTTTAGTGAAAAATGAAAGCGATATTAGTCGACGGACAGTGAATATATAGGCATTTTGATATTCTGGTTTTGTGTTAACATTATGTCATTATGAGAACATTTGTGTCATTCAGATGACAGGACTGAATTCCGCATGTCACACTAGCACGAAATAATCTTTTTAAGGGAAATTAGATGCCTTTTGATATTTTTAAGACTTCACTTTTAAAATTGTAGCTTTAAGTTCCCTTCATATCTATTGTGACCATTCCATTCAGCATGTCAAATTGCCCACATATATATGAGATGTGACATCTCAGATGACCTCAAAAAGCAAAACTATAATTTAAGAAGCCATTTTAAAATGTTGTATTACAAAATGACTGATCGTGCAACGGAAAATTAAATTTTTTCATCACTAAATATTTAGCAAAATTACAAAAACTTTTGACATACGATAATTTTGTCTATACTATCCACTTATTATTTCAGTGTATAAGTACAATAATTGGTAATAAAGTATATACATAAGTAACCGCTGACACACGATCAACTTAGGTATGCTAAGAAAGTTGAAATTGGCTAAATATTCCATACATATCGTTTCCTACCTATATACATTGTTAGAAGGAAACTCTTAAGAGTAAATATCAACATAAGAATATAGATGCACAGGTTTGTAATGTTACATGGTAAGTTTAGTCATTATGTCTTATTAAATGGTTTTGTTTTGGCTTCATTCATACACAATTTTTAAATACACTACGAAATCGGAAGCATTCCACATTCACATTTGCGAGCCCACCAGAAAGTAATAATATATGCCTGTCTACCCGATTACCTTTCCAAGCTCTGATATATAATAACATGAGATATGTTACCAATTTAGGTATTGTAATTGTTATAAACTAATTGCAAAATCTTCAGTGTGTTGTCTTGCAGTTCTAAGCATTGCTGCTACAAATAACTACACGTCAAAAAATGGTTAATTCCCTAAAACCAATAACAACTGAATAGCTAGATCAGCAGCAAAGTCCAAGCTTTTCAGCGGTGTCAGTGACTCCAGAAAATTTTGCTGGCCCATTTCAATTCTTATCAGTTTGCAAGATCTGTAGAAGCGGGAAAGCCATCGTCTCTGCCGATCGTTGGGCTGGTTTGTCATTAATTTTAACTTCCACTGCAATCTTCGGAACAAACCATGTGATTTGGTATAAAATGCTGCCATTCGCTCTAACAAGACATTATTGTAGACGACTGGTTGGTAATGCATAAGGCAATATTAGGATCGTGTTTCACAATATCCTCTACGACATAAATGTTGCTAAATAATTGCAAAACAAGCAAACTGTCCCGATACTACCGCTTAATATGTAATTGTGCATAACAACCTTGAAGAGTCAAACCTGTATGTTTCTGTAAATTAGCCCAAGACGGTCAGGTTGAATCCGTATCGAGGGGAATTAAGTTTAAAGAACACATCCAAGCATTCGCTTAAACTTGAAAGGCAGATAATCTGAAGACCCCCAATGGTGAAAATGGTAATATTGAGAATAAAACTCCACAAGAAATTATTTGCTAAGAGGACAGCCATTTTTAAAAGTATTGAAACCAATTTCAGGCCACCGCTTGTACATTCTGGTAGAAGAAAATAGCCTGCTAACGATTCCTTGCATGGATCCATGAAATGAACACCGTAGACTACTATGAATTGTATTGAGATGGCTGAAACCGGCAGAAGGTACGCAAATTGGAGATTAAGGGTTTCAATAAATTTTCGCTCCACGTTCCTGATGGCAACTAAAATGTTTTAAAAATCAGCAGTATATAATTTAAACTTATGCATATGTATTAGTACCAACCTTTTCTGTGGTCTGACATAAATTGAACCAATCCGTTAAGAAACAACACCATGTCGCTGTTGTGTTTGTTACACGCCCACGAAAATGCTTGAGACTTTGCTGTTATTACAATGTTGATTCCAATTAACAGTTTTGTCATCAAATCCAAACGCTTTCCTAAATAAGCTTGAAATATTATGACCCCAACTAAAACGTTGACAAAGTAATATTTAAATTTGTCCAGCACACGAGTTCTGGTATCCTTGTCAAGATATTTAAATTTTCTCTCTGATTTATCCCAGTAGAAGTTGACTATTCCGGACATGGAGCCAACTTTTGCAGTGAACAGAAAAAGTTTGAAGTTTTGAGTCAACATTTCTAGCAATTACGGTGAATTGGTTTGATTTTTCTCTTAACGTGTACGCTGAGATTACTGTCGATTGTAATCCAGTAGAGTTTCTTGACAGCGTTTTTGCGACAGTTGGTATCTAATTTGTGAAAAGAAGAACATTATTATATTTCTGTTGTAAAAACGAAAACGATGAGCCCACATTAGTTGACCAAAATCGACTGCTAACACCGTCGCTTTTCCCTTTGAATATTTTTAAGGAGCTCAAATGTATGTTACCAAGCCAGATAAACAATTTACTTATAAATAAGCGTCAAAACCTATTATGTGTCCTTATGTATACCGGAAGCATTTCTATTGTAAAAGTATACGAACATGTAACTGTCATTAAATATTTTCTGTTTTTGTCCTCTTTTCAGTAAGTCTCACTCAGTCAAAAAGTCCATGTGTAAAAGTTAACAGACAGTCCTTTCGGAGTTTAACATTGGCATTTGTCAAAGTGCTAAATTTATTATGTGAATTATGCGGACAGCGAAAACCAGCTTAATCATAAATAAACCTCCAATAAAGCGAATGTGATGTTTTGAAAAGCCACCATATTTCTCATGTATGTGTATGTTCATGTCTGTCCCTCATTAATTATTTTTATATTTTGCCCTTGAAAGGATTCTTTCAACCGTTAGGCTAAATAACGTGTAAAAGTTCCCCGTAAGTTCCCTTTCCCCATAAGTTTTTTTGACAATATGAAAAAGTATTTAAATAAGGATAGTATGTACAGTCGGATACAGTTGAGAATTTTTACTCAGTCCACCGTGCTTGTAACGTGAATTGAGAATTCATAGTGATAGGAAACTGATATGTAACTCTCACTAAATATATCAAGTTTTTGTCCTGAACAATCTATTTCTCTGTCACGGCTAAGTTTTGTATTGATTCTTTAACACCGTTTTTGCCAAAATGAGAAAAATGAGTAAGAAAGGGCTTAATGGTTCATAGTTGCAAGTAGAAATTTCAAACTTTCCTATTATTTCTGAGGATTATCATACAGAGTAATTTATAGTTTAAAACTTTACCGTAGATGTAAGAATTATATTGGACATGTTTTGAACTGAAAGCTGACAAAGAAAGTGTATACGCCCTGTCATATGTATGTATGACAGTTCTAATACGTGCACGCAACTTCGAGCAAAGGCTAAAACTCGGTCTTTGTGCCTAAGGCGTCTGTAGTAGTACTGCCGTCTGCGTTTTGTTATAAAACCAAATGCTCAACCACTACATTATTCATGCTCCCCTGCCGTGTGGCGCCACGTTAGGTTAGGTAAGGATAACATGTAAAGTAATGTTGCGCCATCTCATTACGGGAGCATGAATTATGTAGTGGTTGAGCATTCGGTTTTATAACAAAACGCAGACGGCAGTACTACTACAGACGCCTTAGGCACAAAGACCGAGTTTTAGCCTTTGCTCGAAGTTGCGTGAATACGTGTGTGATTTGGTGTTAAAATTTTTGAATGCAAAGTTTTCTATGTGCTTCCTACTTAGAAACTTACAAAAATTCCGATCAACATTAGTTCAAGACCCAATAGATATTAGTACGATTTGTCAACTAGGTTTTCAGTATACTGTTGAATGTCTTAAAATTAAAAATGTTTACTCACCGAAATGTTAGATTTGAAGGACTTGTTGTGGGGTCCCGTACGTCACGTAAAAGCCAACAGACTATAACGTATAGTTGAAGAAAAATCTATAATATGCGTAAAATATTTTGAATCAACTATGTTCCCTAAAATTAATCTACACGAATTTGATGAATTTTATTCGCAAGCATAAGGGAGTCAGCAAAAGAACAGTCGCAGCAAGAACATTTTTATGTTCCTATTGTAATACGGAGAACGATTAACTCATATTGGTAGACAAACCTGACTGCCAAAACCATCGCCATGCTACCAAGCCAGGTAATCAAATTAATCCTAAATGAGCGTCAAAAACCAATTATGTGTCTTTATGTATACCCGAAGCATTTTTAATGTAAAAGAATATGGACATGCAACTCTCATAGTATATTTTTTGTTTATGTCCTTTCTATCACTCACGAGGAACAGTATAAGTTGGTTGAGCTCCGATTGACTTCATATTTGGTACTCATGTTCAATTTAGGTGTCTTATTACGTATATTAAATATTATGTCACAATGGGCATTTTGCGAAGAAATTTAAGTTTTCATTGTTATATGGGATTGAGCATGGGGCAAATTAAACTGAAAACCAAACTGTTAATTCAGTTATTATAATTTTTATGCACAATCTTAAAAAACAATATTTCAGCAAAACGTGAGTGTTCTGCACATAAAGCTGCATTAGTGTGACATGATCAGAAATTTTGTACTTCGTGTACGTTTTTTGGCAGGAAACGTACCCTTCTTAACTTGCTCGACCAACTTGTTTGCATTTACATACACAAAAATACTTAAACCAATAATGCAGACAACTTCCAGCATTGATGTAATTTTTTAATTTATCTAGATTTATTGGAATCTATGGTTTCGTTTGCCAAACAATTATGTCTTATGTGTGTGATAATGCCACTGCGTTATTGTAATTGGTGTTCAACCTTAACAGCAAAAGCTAATTTTAATTATTATTTTGCATGATACCTTTTGGTTTTCAAACGATTCACCGTATTTTAAAATCTTTACAATGCTCTTTCTGCTAAGCGCAATTTTCTATATGCTAAATCCCATACAAATATAAGAAACTTCAATTTTTTCTCAAATCGACATAAATGCACATTGTGACCTGATACTCCATACATGCCATTTACGTGATAACATACCTAAATTCAACATGCATGCCAAATCTCAGATCTATCAGAGCTCAACTAACTATAACTGTTCCTCGTCAGTTGAAGTCAAAACGTTTATTCATAAAAGATGGCTGGCAGTCATTTCGGAGTTAGCATTGGCATTTGCCAAAGATCTAAATATATTATGTGAATTATGCGGATCGCGAAAATACTTTAATCATAAATGAACCTCCTAAAAAGCGAATTTTTTCTGAAAAATGCCGAAATGACTAATATTTCTTTTCGTCAAACCGAAAGATTTTCCAATGTGAAAGCATACTGGTATGTGATTCTCATTAAAAATTTTGGTTTTTGTCCAAAAAAGCAAATGTCAGGTTTGACAAATCCGACATATTTCTCATGTGGGTGCTTGTTCATGTCTGTCTCTCATTAATTATTTTTGTATTTTGCCCTTGAAAGGCGTCATTCGACCGTCAGGCTATATGATGTCTAACAAGCAAACATAGCTTAGTGTAACTCACGGATTTCCCCAAAATGTGTTTAAATATGTTCAAATACATAAAAATAACACACACAGAAAATATCAGCTGCTGAGATGACCATTTGTTTCTTCACGGCTAGTTTAAATAAACCGGAAGTGCCTTTATAATACATTGTTAAGGCACACGGCGTAGGTCAGTCAAAATAAAAATTTACGAACATCACTCCATAATGCTTTCATGAGTTATTAAAACGGTTAAAATGTATTTAAACTCGAAAAATGGTAACAAATTTATTGCCCAATGCGGCATTAGAATATCATTTATCGAGTCCGTAAGTCCGAGCAAGTAGGAATGTATCGCTTCCATACTAACATTTGTAACGTTTCTAAAATTAGATATTTCCCATCATAAAAAGTGGCGACTGTGCAAAACTAACGTCATAACCGTTTTTAAAACTCGTGAAAGGATTATGGACTGATTTTCATAAATATTTATTTTGACTGACCTACGCTGTGTGACCTAACAATGCATTATAAAGGCACTTCCGGTTTATTTAAACTGGCCGTGATGGAAAAAATGGTCATCTTAGCAGCTGATATTTTCTGAGTGAGTTATTTTTATGTAACTCAACATATTTAAACACACTTTGGAAAAATCCCTGAGTTACACTACGCTATGTTTGCTTGTAAGTTTTACTTTCCCCCTAAACATTTTTGACAACGTGAAATGCAGTCGAATGAGGATAGTGTAATGCGGTTTGAGAAGTAATACAGGAAACCGTTAATATAAAGCCAAACTATTTGAAAATGCATTAAACGTTTTAAACAAATTGAAGTTTATGTCTGGCAGAAGCGATAATGGTGACGTTAGTAAACTGATGGACGTGATGGACAGTGAATATTTTGAAATTGTGATACTCTGCTTTTGTGGTAACATTCTGTCACTATGACACATTTGTGTCATTCCGATGACATTTTTGTCATTTTGATGTCAGGGCTGAATTCATCATGTGATATTACTATTTAATACTCTTTCAAGACAAATCAGACGCCTTTTGATATTTTTCTAAATTTTTCTAGTTTTAAATTACTTTCGAATCTGCTGTGATCATTCCACTCAGTGAGTAAAATTGGCCCAATATACTGATTGTCAGTCAAATTGGATACATTTTTATCTCTGCATGACTTCGTATAACTTTTCAAGCGCGCAACTGATTTTGCTAAAGGTCTACCATGCAATGCTCATAAAAATACTACACGTGTGCTAAGTTGTGTCCAAATCGGCTGGCGTAATTGGACAAAAACGTATACGGTCGAACACACAGACGGACAGAAAACCCAGTTAAATTATGACTGGCTTTTGGACCCGTAATAATGTAACGGTAACAAATTTCTGACGGTCTGCAATAAAGTCCTTAATAATAATAATAATGACAAGGATAATAATAATAATAATGATAATAACAATGATTTTAAAAATAATAATAACTAATGTCATGGAAAAATGCATTATTACATTAGCTATTCAGAAATTGATACTGGATTGTACATCTCTGCTCGCCGATAGTCCGAAAGTGGTCATCTTAAATAATTAATTAAAATAATTGTGCATTACTTACATTTTTGGTTCCAACGGCATTGTATGCACAAGAACTTGCCGTTTCATGTGTATAGGGTGCAAAAATTGTTATGAACAGAAATGGTTGTAATTAATAAAATGTTACCACATCATAGGTTTTTGATAGTTTTTTAATGAAATTTCGAACAATTTGTGTCTGACATTTTTTGTTAATTTCTTTCCTGGTGCACTGGCACCTAGTCCGCCAGATCCAAATAAAAAAAAACCCCCAATTTCTTCACCAAAAATTTTCGGAGTCACATTGACTTTTGGCCATTCTTCAGTCCCCTTGAAAAAGTGTGCATAGCATAGGCTTCTTTGGGTGTATTTTTGTCATCATTTCTTTCTTTAAAAGCAATTTTATAAAGTGGAAATTTCTGAGGAAGATAATGGCCCTCTTCAAAGCTTTCAGAAATGCACCCACATGGAGGTTCGGGTGGTTTGTAGTCCAAGGACCCTCGTTTTTTAGTCAAAATGAGCATTTGTTACCATAGAGTATTTTAAGGCGCAGATACCGCTTAGCTTGACAATAGTAATTCAAGTACACCTCCGTGGCATCTGTTAGCTTCCTCCCGCTTAGCGATATGCGTGCCGAGACCGATTCTGTGGATGCTGAAAGTTGCAGAAAAAATGAAAGTTCATCATAGGACATTTTCTTCAAATTGGATATTTATTATCATAGGCTTCCCTCGGTGTGTGATTGTTTTTCATCATTACATATAGAGTTGTAGAAATAGAAAAACTGAAATTTTACCAAAGGTATGGTAAACAACAGGCGGTATACTAGTGACTATATTAGTCATCCGGAACATGGCCGTTAACACGATGACATATACACGTGTATACACGTACGACATGTATTTTACACAATTTCAGTGATCAAAAGTCACGAGGGCGCAAAGGCGAAGTTTTAATTGAATTAAATGCGATACAAATAAGTCCCATAAATGTTTTTAGCGTTTGTGATAAACATTTATTTTAAACACAAAATTTTTAAAATTCTAAAAGGCTGGGTAAAATTTAAGCACTACTAAATTTACCAAATATAACTGTTTCTCAAATTTATATACATTTATTATTGCAAGCATAAATGTTTTGACCAAAACCTGAAAATTGTTCGCATAATTGTTTTTATTTTCTATAGAAATAAGCAGTTGGACAGCTATAATCACAATTTATATAGTTTATCTTCTAAACGATATTTTGTTAAATTCAATTAGTTTAGTTATTGAATATAATATAAGCTATCTCGCTTCCTCTGCTTTGTTGGACTGTAATTCAATTAGGAAACCATAAAAGCTTTTAAACTATTAATATTTATTAGCTATTATTGATATCAAACTTATTTCGAAGCTCAAAAATAATTATAGCTACCATGTTAATACAAATTAAAAGACAAAATTTTGGAATATTTGGTTAGTTACTTTCAAGTATATAAAATGTGGTGTTTCTAGTATATTCCATCGCAATTTTTTAATGTCACCTTTATTGGCATGACATCTTTTTAAACCACAAACAAATTAACTGTGGCTCAGTGTGTACGGATGAATTTCTTTGCTAACTACTTATGGCATGTGAATCAGCAGCCTTTTCCTAAACACAGCTAGATACCTGAGTAAAATTGAAAATGGGGTTCGGTGTAGCTTACGTAAATGTTCAACTCTTGTATCAAAGGTATTTTGACACTCCCCTACACTGCGATATTGTAAATGAGAAATTCGTTCCCAATCCAAAACTTGATAAACTCAGAAAAATGCCGATATGGCATTTAGCAAAGATTGTTTCACTCCTATTTCTATTCTACTGCTTTCACCGTTGCAGATGTCTGCTCCACCAGTATAAGCATAGAATTGAGTTAGATGCAGAGGAACAATGCATGTACGTTTTCGGAATTGCCATGATAATTCAAACACTTGCTTCAATCAACACTTTGGAACACGACACGCCAACTTTCGCACATAGTGTTAACGAAGTTCTGGCTACGGGTGGGGTAAAATATTGTGGATGGCCAAGTACCAATAGATTACCTGATATGCATGAATTTGCTGGATATGGATTGGTTGTGTCATCTTTAATCTTTCCTATAGTAGCCGCTACCTACCCATTACTTCGATCTCTTGACCCAATTAATTCAGAATTGAAAAACTTTCTACCAGAACTACCACGTCGTCTTCTTGCGAGCATTTCGTATGGAGTAATGACATTCATTGGAGTAAATATTGTTGTACCTTTAGTGCTGCAAATACTCACCTACGTTGAAATATTGCAGGTGGAAACAGAAGAAAATTATATGCGCAGTGTAGGCATTTCTGATAAAAAACGAAGGCACAAATTCGAAGTATATCTACATGCAGTCCTAATGTTCATGTTTAAATGGATGGAAAAGGTTTTTAAGTACCAACCTCTGGAAACAGCCTTGAATGTTAAGCAAAATCTGAACGAGAGCAACTCATCCCTCGGTGAACAATTCAGGAAACGACGCAAATCATACTTTGTATCCAAGTTGCTGATGGAAACGGCCAACAGAAACATGGAAGTCACCATTCCAACAATGGCACTTGTCGCAATAACGGTATGCGTGACTTTTAACTACACAATACTAACACAATATGGTAATGAGAAAGTAAGACTTTTTATTTGGTTTTTCTTGCTTGGTCTTATTTGTTCCAATATTATCATTCTTTTCATTTGCCACCATGCATCTCTGCCGTTGATTTACACTACTGAAACCATTTGGTATTGGAAAGGTAAATTAAAGAGAAGGTTGGAGAGGCAAGAATTGCGGTGCATACATCCGATAGGACTTAAACTGGGAAACTTTTTCTTTGCAAAACGGGAATCTGCACTTGAGATAAATGATATTGTCTTAAATGCTACTATTTCCTTACTCCTATCGTAGGTTACAAAGCCAAATGTTTAAATTATTAGTTATATTCTAGTGTGTTTGCTATTTATGCCTAATTTTATTATCTAGCGATATTTATTTATTTAATTTAATAAAATCAATGCAAATATAATACTAAATTAAATGTAAAAAATAAATTAATCCTTTAAACTGATGTATAAAGACATAACTACCAGTAAATATTAAAATAAACAGAAATGTTGGCAAAAGAACTTTTGAAAACCGAAGCAATTATGTTCTGCGATTGATTTAACTAGAAGTACACAATGAATTTCTAAGAAACCGCTTGTGGTCTATAGTATTTTATCCTACAAATACTTAACCTTAACTACCAATAACCTTATTACACATTACAAATTTGAACAACAATACTTAAATTATTAATGTGCTAATTCCTCTTGCTTTGTCGAATTCTTGTTGTTTGACAATTCAAACTAAGATTTGTCAGCAATGGACCATAAACTCCCCAATTTTTTTTAAATTTTCAAAAATTTACTTGATGATTAATTTGAAACGGATTGTCAACATAAAAGTGAGCGTAGCTAAATTACTTCAAATTTTAATTTTGGCAATCTTTCTATACTGATAAGCTGATTTTAAATTGTGTAATTAAATGTGGTAATCGCCAAAGAGAACTTGCCTCAATTTCGTATGCAAGATAAAATTTCCAATGTTCTCAGTTACAAGTTAGGTTTTATCCATAAAGATTATCAATAAAGTTTTAAAAACAAGCTACGTATTGAGAATGCTCAGAATTATTTCGCAAAGTACCTCGTACGCATTTATTTGGGCAGAAAAGTAATATAATGACTACTGAACAATTCTCATGGTTTGAAGTAGAGTAGCTGAACACACATAAACCTCCGCAGATTTGATTTTCTATCTCTATGCCATTCGGAAAATATTCAAAAGCAATTTCTTCTGTTCGGCGCCATCCACATCAAACGCATCACAAAATATATGTAAAAAATGTTTGAAGGTTGTGAACGGTTTCGAAAGTACACGGATTTTTCTACTTCATGGTAAATCCAGAGATTGCAGGTGGATTTTAATGTGGATGGATAAAAACGGTTTTAGTCCGGATAAACCCTTCTCCTATTCACCTCACTTCAGGTGGATTTAATAGACAAAAACAAATTTATACAATTTTAATGCACGTAAATGCATAAACCAAGCTGTCTGTGCTATTTCTCTTTATCAGAATCAGAAATGTTTCTGTTGCCATAATTCATCAAAATTAATGGTATTTGAGTAATCAGAATTACTATTTGTGTATAAAACAAGGACGGGTAAAACTAACGTGCATTGAATTGTTAATATTTTACGTGTGTAATAGATTCTTGTTGACTGTTGTTATGATAAGATGTTTAGACAATGTTACTCAGGTTAACGAATTAGTGTGCAAATAATATGCAGTCAGTGTTAACGAATTCTTTGTTTGAACCAGACGCAGTTATGCGTAAAGTAGTATTGATATGTATATTAACTGATACATAACAATGTGAGTTAGGTACATTATCCATGCGTTATATATAAATCCTTTTTTCTCCATATTTATCCGGATTAATCCATTTTTACCGCTATCTATGGATACTTTATTTTATCCACGGATAATTACAACCTCTGGTTAAATCTGTAATACGTGGATGTGTTAGATATTGTAAGCAACTTTTTAAAATACGTGATATATAACTGTTGGTACAATTCGTCTCTGAGGAAGGTAATTGCACTGCATAATTGCTAAACAGTTTGCTTTACTTTCTCCAGCAAGCTTTTTGTAACCAGGTGCGGATGTCATGTATGTGTTTTTTAAGAAAAAAGAAAGCCAACTAGCCAAGAACATAATTCCGATGTAGTAATTGTAATAATTTCCTATGTAGATATTGATAGCTATTCTAATGCCTTCCAAAAACATATGAGTAAATTGCGTTCCAAAATGTTTTTACATCACATTCTCAAAAACAACGTTCTATTCTTTGAAGGTTAAAATCTTTAGAATTTAGGTAGGTTCACGGAAGTTCACATGTAGCTGGAGCTGGGAGGGAAAAAATAAATAGTACAAAACTCGTTTACTTGTAAGATTTTTTTAAATGTAAGAATATTTCAAGGTCAAGGTAGAGCTCACAGAAGCATTATTTCCATCAACTTCCTGGAATTCCATACTTATTCTTCTTATTTCCTTCTTCGTATATACTATAATTGCCTCAAAGGCGAGGGGTTTACGAGGTTAAATTTGAATTCGTAAGTTCGCTTTCTTGGAACCGGTTTGGAAAGCAAGCAATTAAAATTAAATGCAAGGTATTCGGAGGCCTGCAAGTTCTAAAACGCTTCCATTTTAACTTTTAATGACCCCTAAAGTCACAAAACCCAAAAAGAATGCTGCCCAAACTAAAGCAAAATATTAAAATAAGCATTGCTCGCTTATTCTAGGAAATAACCTTTTTGTTAAGAAAACGAAAGTGGTGCAGGTGGATTTTTCAGGGTCACACGGTTCCCCAATGTCAAGCGTACATTTATCAGACTAAATTTAGTAAGCTTTTTTAACTTCCTGGGGACGATATTTCCCAATAAATATAGGACTTGAGCGCATCCCTGAAATCAGTTGCATACTTTCCTTTGTTTTTACTAGAAGCTCTTCCTGGAAGTAAAGCTCAACTTCTGCTTTTCGTTTATCAAGCTATTCCAAACATGTTGATCCACGAAAACTACATCTGGTGCACTTGGTGTCATCTATTTCTACAACGTTATTACGGCTGCTCTCAATTCTCCCTCCAAAACTCACGACTGCTTCTCTCCAACGAGGGAAAAATTCGTTGGATGCTTACGAGAAACTTTTTGCTGGGGGTAATTACAATCTTACTCTGGATCCAAATATTCTTCTTCCCTGATGAACTCCTTGGAACAACGGCCATTGGAACCCTATTCGCTGGCGTGTTTAGCTATATTGTCTATGCCGACAAACTAAAGATTACCAGCCGACACGAGGCTGCAGAACTTTTCAACTTCTATGTCCAATTCGAGCGCATCACCCTCACCGAATGGCAAAGTTATAATGGGGTGCGAAGAATGGACCGTTTACAGCTCACTGCCGTCCTCTTTGTCGTCATCACCTGTCCAATGCTAACAGCTCCACTCTACTTTTGTATGCGCTGGTTTGATCCCTGCAGCTCAGGAACCCTTGGCGCAACCTTTTTCAACGAGTGTAAAGAAAATGGGGGTAATGGAAATTGGAGTTGGAATTCCCTAGCATTTCTTGGCTCCTCAGGATTCCTAATGTTTTATCTAATCAATGACGTTATGGGAAGGGCTATGTTCAACGTTGGAATTTTGGAACATTCCACAGGCTTTGCAACAATTCAATACAATCGCTACTTCAGAAAACGTCTGGAAACTATTGGAATGAGAAATTCTGCAGTGATGGGATACACGCAACTTCAGTTTCTTAATGAAGTTTTCAACTTGAATAATCAGAATTCTATTTTCTCTTGGTTCAGTCCCATGTGCATCTGCATCATTGTGAGCAGTTACATTTTGATTGCGGAAGGAAACAATTTACCGTTCCCTCAACTTGTTTTTTTTATTTATTTATTTCTTCCCAAAAGTAACGTTCTCATTTGTGATGGTGGGTTCTTGGTTTGCGACAGTTTATGTGGAGTCGGTGGAGCACTTGGACTTTTTGAAGAGGTCGCTCATCCACACGCACAAGGGACGACATGATAGTAAGTTGATGGAGAAGTATGCAGCTTCATTCCCAGCGCTAAAGGTCAAGTTTGGGAAAATGAATTTTGTGGATAAACTCACCCCGGTGAATCTCGTCCAGTTTTGCATGGATCAAACTATTTCTCTGATTTTATTATAAATGATTGAGGGTTTGAAGAAATGTTGCGCGAACCAAGACGATATATCCCTTAAAACATACTTCCGTTTTTGTGTTTTTTTTTCAAGCTAAGAAATGATGCTGTATAGTGTTGATTATCAGAGTTGTTCATTCTATGTGGTTAAAATAGCAAAAATATGTATGTAAATATGTAGCAAAAATATGTGTGTAAATATGTAGCAAAAATATGTATGTAAATATGTAGCTAAAATATGTATGTAAATATGTAGCAAAAATATGTATGTTATCTCGCAAAAAATTCGGTTCATATTTTTGATTGACTAGTAATTCTGTTTTTTTACTGACTTTTTCCCTCTTCTGTCAATGTAGTTTCATGTAGTCTATGGACTTCTGCTGTTTTGATTGAACATGTATTGAACGTCTGCAAATAAAAACAATAATAATAATACTAATAAATGTGTAGCAAAAATAGTCAAAATATGTACGTAAATATGTAGCAAAAATAGTCAAAATATGTATGTAAATATGTAGCAAAAATATTTATGTAAATATGAAGCAAAAATAGCCACAATATGTAGTAAAACCACAAAAAATGTACTGAAATTTTTTTTGTAGCAAATACTGACTTCTAATTCTGTTTTCAGTGATTTTCCTTAAATAAATCGACCGTAAAATCAACTTTTTAGTGCAGAAAAGCAAGTTTTGGAGTTAACATTTGAAAAATTGACTTTTGTCTAATAAAAAGCGCAAAATCAGGCAACACGGCAAAATAACAAAATTACGTTCAAAATCGAGAAGAATGGCAAAATATGAAACTACACGTGTAATATGTAGGAAAACTATATCAAATGTGGTTTCCACGCAAGCTTTCCTTCCGTTTCCGCAGTAAAATCTGCTTGATAATGCCAAACAATCAGTAGTCCTCGGGTTTGGAACTCCCACAGCGAACCGTCGTAAAACTGTTCACAAAGCCTAAAATTAAATAAATAGTGCTGGTATCAATCCGTATGCCTACATTCATACATATTGTCATATTTGATTTCAACACTTACCTTAATTCTTGTTTCAATGATGTTTCGAACGAATACACAACAAACCGGCAATCGCAGCTACTCCCGGCATTTCCAAAATATCCAAGCACCGAAAGCGTGAATTTTGGATCTAAAGTATAGCTGGACTCATTTGTAAAAACAAAGTAGTTATTGTAAGCAACACCAGGGACAGTCTGTGGAATTGGGAATTCTATTGTAGTGGCATTATTAACCACGACATCCCTTCCGAGACGTGCACCATCTCCGTCCATTTTAAAACTAAGTTTGAACCCCGTTCCAGTACTGCTATTTGTTCTGAAGATAACCATTGCCCCGTAACCATCACCAATGGTGACGTTTTTGTTATAGTATCCAAGATGGTATTGACTGTGTTCATTAAATCCGACGTAAATTCCCAATATTGTAATGGCATCAGCATCTGATTCACTGATTCCGTCAGAATCAAGGTTGTAGGTGTATTTCCCAAAACCGCTGGCGTACCGAATAATGAAGGCACAGAGCTCTTGCTCATTGTAGTTGACTTCGGGTTTGTATTGAATTGTACCGTTGTCCGCAAGGAATGTTGAACCACAGTCTTTAATGAAATAAGGTCATTAAAATTAAAATGAAATTTAAGTCAATCAAAATATTTGTAATATTGTAGCATTATCTGCAGTACGCGTACGGGAAATGTCTGTTGTGGTCGTGGTAATCGTGCGCAGAGTGACACAAATCAAGATCAAAAGTAGGCCAAACTTCTTCATAGCTATTTAATTTTATAATCGTATGAAATTTTTTTAATTGGAACGTAGACTTTCAACTGCTCATGATTGAAAAACGGGATGTCTCTTATATTGCAAAACAAACCACTTTTTAATCTTAAAACTATGACATATTACATGAAACGTGAGATTAAAATCAGTTTGAATTCCAATCCTGTTCTCAGGAGCGAGTTCTCATGTGTAAGTAAGTTATCATGTTTGCATGTTTATCTGTCGGCGGATTAAAAATATTTGTGTAACAATTACTCATAGTATGCATTGCGAGTATTGAGGTGACATGTAATTGTTGTCACCTTTATTTAATTTACAACTTGGCAGTGAGGCAGCAGTAATAAGCTGAATTCGTGTTTCTCTGAATTTCATGGTAAAATGGAAGTTTATTTGTTGGTTTTGCCATAGCACCTGTGTATTCCAAACTTTGGTAAATGTCTACATTTCTGTGAAACGGAAACTAATATTACAATGACGAAACGGTTGTGGAATTACAAATACTGACAAATCCTTTAATCGCACTTTTGATGGTCTTAATATCTGTCGTTATCAGTTAGGATTATGTAACTCAGCAAACATACCTTTGCGTGTATTGCAGTTTACAGAAAAACATCATCATAACAGTATAATTTGTAATCAAGCCTCCTTACAAACCTCATTATATAACGTTTTAATGTAAATTTAATAGAAATGCTCATAAAAATCATCAAACATTGCCGTAGATTACAAAAAATTTTCGTGCGTGCAAAATTACGTGCTACTTTAGTCCTAGATAACTTTACTATACTTTTTAAGTTTAAAAACGTCATTTCTTTTTGTAAACGATAACAACATCTACAAAATGGAATTGCCATTTTCATGTAACTTGAAAAAAGTCAGTTTTTATTTGTGTAATGAGGTGTATGAAAATGAGAGAGTGCGAACGTAACCTCTTCAGGAGAGAGACTGACTTTAATAACCGAATTGACCAAATATATAAAGACATTCATGACATTGATGGTATCAAGAATAGAAAGAATGTAAGTTTTGAGGATGACGGTGACTTTGTTTGGTCTACCGAAATAGCTGAATTAGGGCACATGTCAATGAAGACATGTAACAGGGAAGTGTGAAAAACGAAATCAAGATTAGTCCTTGCATACCAATAATAACTATAACCTATTTTACATTCCAATACCCTCTCTTGATTTGTAAACATATAAATGAAAATAAAAGTAGTAAAATTCAAAATCATAAATTGAAAAATAAAAGTATTATTATTGTTGCTGATCCTGATGGACAGCACGTAGTGGTACAGCTTCTACGACGACATGGTTGGATCGGTTACGCATGTGAAGTAGATGAATTCCGTACGCTGAAAGTAGTAATAATCCAATTGTAAGAACCGTCACAAATGTATGAAGGGAGTAAGTTGAGTGAGTTAATCCCAGCGGTTTCATGTTTTCATAGGCTGCTTCCGTGGATGATTTGTTGGGGCTGCTTAACAGCAAAGAGTTCCAGTCGTCATCACGGAAGAGATACCAGTTTGTTTTTGAGGTCCACATTGGTTCCCAAATCTCGTGAAATTTGAGCTTCACGGTACGGCCGTTGTAATGTATATTGTTGATCTTAAATTCCGAGTTGAACGGAACTGTGAAAACTCCTGGAGGGCAGGGTTGAACCCTGGAGGCAATGGTTATCTCCGAGTATGGGCAGTAGATGTATACGGATGAGGCTTCTCTCTTCAGTTGAACAAATGAGAGGTAGTCTCGGCGATGTGTAGCATCACATTCAGTGACAGAAAAGGATGAGGACAGCTTCTTGTTATTATCGTCTTGTGTGCAGTCCTCCACAGGATACACGATAACTTCTTGTGTGTTCTCATATGAATTGAGCAATCGGTTGCATTGGATACAATTGCATTCTCAGGCCCATGGTACTTCAGGGTGCATGTCTCCTTCTCTGTTCTCTTCATAAAGGTAAAAGGGTCTGCATGGAGCATAAGAAAATTTTCATTAATTATTGGGACATCAAATGTCAAATACAACTCCTTCCGGACTGTTTCGAATTCACAGTGTTCAGCTTTTGCGTATTCAAAGGCACATAGATGGCCACAAGGAAGGGTGATATTCAGATTATCAATGAACGGGAGGTGAAGGCCGCCTTGTTCCCACTTCCGCTTTGTCTCGAACCATACAGCTTTCCCAACTTGAAGACGGGACACCAGACTGCGTATAGCGTAGGCCTGGGCAACAGATTTGTACTTCAGTTCGTTGAAATCTGCCTGATGTCTCTCCAGCTTGAGCACGGTTGAATTGAATTTTGCACGTAATTCGTCAACTGCGGCACTGGTGTTCCCATGTTGTGTCTCAAGTATACGGATGTTGTCCACAATGGAATTGTATCGGGTTTCTAATTCATCAACTCTGCCAGCGTTGATTGAAGATTGAACAACAGCAGCAATGCCAGCTCCTGCAATGAGTGCTGTGACTAAAAAGATGCCTCCAACAATCAATAAGGGCACGAGTCGTTTAGTCACCACATGGGTGTTCCACTGAGATTTCGGATGTGGACACATATCAGAGATGGAGTTCAGGAAGTTCTGTTCATATGCTTGCCAACATTCACTGATGGCTTGGTCCAGTAAATCATGGTGAATTGTGGCATTGGTCAGGAGCTTGCAAGGGTTGAGGAGGATGATTTTCAGGTCGAACTGCATGTAGCCACTCACGACTGGGGTTGTTGCTCGTCTCCATAATACGGGCACTTTTGTATAGCTGCTTATGCCAGTTCCTGATGATGCAAACGTGAGAATGAGAAAGAGAGAGAAAAAAGAAAACGCAGAAAACCCCATTCTCTTACGCTCCCCTTTTTGTGTGTTTTCTTTTAAAGGCTGCTTTACTTCCTCCATCTCGTCAGGCAGGTTCCCCATGCTCATCATATTCAGCTGGTTTTCAAAAGTGGACTTCATCAATGCTTTTGTTAAGCAGTCAGCACGTTGGATTGTTATTGGAACGTGAATGAGCTGTATCTCCTTAGCTGCAACAAGTTCTCTGGAGTAGAAGTATCGTACGGCAATATGTTTGCTTTTACCGTATAAGGTGCTGTGTTGAGCTAGCTGAATGGTGCTGGTATTATCCACATGTATAGGGGTTGGGGCAATCTGCTCAAATCCCAACTCCCAACAACAATCCCAACTGCATGAATTTACGTAAGTTAACTGCCTCTTTACAAGCTTCGGTGAGAGCTATCAACTCTGCTTCGGTGGATATTAGTGAGACAATGGGCTGCTTTTGTGACTTCCAAGTGAAGGGCATGTCACCTAAAAAGAACACGTACCCAGTTGTGGACTTCCTGTCAGCCTTGTCGGATGCATAGTCAGAGTCCGAATATGCAATTACTTGCATATTTCTATCAGCAGCGTCATAAAGAATGCCAGTTGTTTTGCTGCCTTGCAAGTAGCGAAAAATGCATTTAAGCAATTTCCAATGATCCTCGGTATATGAATGGCTAAACTGTGCAAGTTTATTCACAGCAAAGTTTATGTCTGGTCGGCACGTGCGGCTGAGAAAAAGTAGAGAGCCAATTCCTTTTCTGTAAGGAATTGCTGATGCTGTTGAAATTCCGTCTGTTGCGGGGAAGTCAACATTGGGCTGCATTGGAACTGAGGTGGCCTTACAATCTGCCATGCGGAATGTTTCAAGCAAGTCTGTGATGAACTTGGTGTTGTGTATGAATATGCTGCCATCATCAAGGATATCGAACTGAATGCCAACAAATGCATCACATGCTGTTTCCTTTAGCTTGAATTCGGCCTTGAGCGAATTCTGAATGTGCTGCATGAACAACTCGCACGAAGAGATGAGGAGCAGATCATCAACATAAATAACAATGTAGCAGCGCTTACTTTTATTATGGATGAAAACACTTGGGTCATTGGCACTTGCATGAAATCCCTAGCTTGTCAAAACTTTTGTCAGCTTTATGTTCCACTGCTTTGGTGCTTCTCGGAGCCCGTATAAAGGTCGTTGCAGCAGACAGACCTTGCCTTGCACCTGCGGGAGTCCTTGAGGAATGGCCATATATATCGCCTCTTTAAGCTCCCCTTCAAGGAACGCGGTAATGACATCCAGGGTTGAAAGATGATAACGCTCTTTGACAGCTATGGCAAGCAGCATTCGGATGGATTCCAGTCTCGCCACATTCGCGAAGGTCTCATGGAAATCCACTCCTTTTTTCTGTTGATAGCCCGGATTACCAGCCTTGATTTATAGCGGGCGATTGTGCCGTCTGGGTTTCGTTTGACCAGATAGACCCAGTGTGAGTCCAAAATCTTAGCGTTGGGTGGAGGGTCCACTAATGTCCATGTTTGATTCTCGTCCAGACTGTTCAGCTCATCTTGCATGGACTCTATCCGCTTATCAGCATCTTTGCTGTTGATAGCCTCTTGATAAGTGTTTGGCTCAGGAATTGGTGTTGAAAAATACCCAAATCTTTCACGTGCCTTGATTCCAGGGCGGTCTCTCAATGTTACTTTAGCCTGCTTTCCCTTGAGGATGTCTGCTTCATATACGCCTTTGGTGGTGGTGGTACAACTGCCTCTGGAGATGTAACCACGATTTCTGGCACAGGATGTGGAAGCTTTTTAGGAGACCGGAGAGGAGAGCTGGCTGCGTCCAAGAAAGGCTGCTCATCAGCATCATCAATCTCGAGCTTTCTAGTTAGGCTGTGTTGGCAGGAATCAGCTTCCTCCACATGGAATACGGCAATGTACTTGATGTATTGCTCGTTGAAAGATGCATCGTGAACAATCTTGACTGTGCGACTTTCCAAACAATAAATGCGATAATTAGTGGATGCATCATACCCTACCAAGTATCCCTGCTTTGCCTTGGGTTCCCAAGCTTTCCTAGCTTCTTTGGGGATGTGGTAGTGTGCCACGCAGCCAAACATGCGGACGTGACTCAGTGTCGGCTTCCTTTGAAAAATAAGCTCATACGGAATTGTGTCTGGGTTGGCCTTGTTGACCGTGCGGTTGAGTATGTAGACAGCAAACGAGCACGCTTCTGCCCAAAAGCTGTCCTCAAGTCCACTCTGCTTCAGCATTGTTGTAGCCAGGTTTTTGATACGCCGCATCTGCCTTTCAGCTTTTCCATTTTGTTGCGGACAATAGGGTGGGCTCAGACCGTGAACAATCCCTTTTTCCTCAAGGTAGGTCTCCACATATTTTGAGGGCAGCTCCTTTGCATTGTCCGACCTCAGCATCTTTACAGGATTGCCTGTCTGCTTTTCAAAGAAAGCTTCGACCTTCGGGATCTGGGTTGCAGCAGTGGCTTTGTCTTTCAAAAAGGACAAGTACACAAAATTAGACTTTTGGTCAAGAAAGACCATCATGTATCTAGTTCCCCCAAGAGAACGTGGCATTATGCCGGTAAGATCCGTGTGCAAAACTTCTCCAATTTTGCAATTCTGGTCATCTTCATGCGTGTGAACGGCTTTCTTGTCTCTTTTCCAACATGACAGTAGTCACAGAAGAAATCCCCTTTGAGGTCATCTTCATGAAGTCCATTTGCTGCCCCATTTCTGGCTGTCATGCGCAGATAATCCATGTTTATGTGAGCCATCCTGTTGTGAATCAATCTGCCTTTGTCGCTCTGGGTCATCAGGGCAAAGGGTGCTTTCTTCCTAAAGCGCATTATATACATGTGTCCATTTTTATCTGCCCATGGCCCTTCCGTTGAAAGTAGGCATGCTCTTTCGTGTACGTGGTGTTGTAACCTTTTTCAGTTAGTACACCTGTAGAAAATAGATTTACGGAACCTTTGATGTACAAAACATTGCGTAGAGTGCATGGCTCCCACTGCTGCGAATTGCGGAGCTCATCTAGCACAACGGATCCCGTTCCGGTTGCCAATACTTCATTGTTGTCGCCAGTGGTGTGGATGACAATGGGTTGATCAAGCTGCTCGTACTCAGTAAACAGGCTGCGATCACCACATATGTGTTGGGAGGCACCACTGTCCAGATACCAGATGCTGTTAGAAGCTCGCGCCGATAATGCCATATAGGAATGATCATCGGATTGATCTGGATTTGATTCTTCCTTCACTTCATGATAATTGCTCCGGCGATCATTATTACGTCGATTGCCCCTGTAGTTGGATGATCGATTGTTATTGTGGCGCTGGTTGTTGTTACGGGAGTCGTGTCGGGGTTGATCAAATTCACGTCTTGATGAATCATGCTCTCGCCTGGGCTGATCATTATCTCGTCTGGGTTGATCACAATCACGTACAAGGTGCTCGGTTGAGTCACAATTGTAGCATCGCCTTTTCTCACGACGCCCCGAGTTTGAGTCAGCATCATCATGTCTCTCTTGACCACGATTGCTGCCTCGACCACGACCTCCGCCATTTCTATTGCCACGACCTCGAAAGCGACCACGGCCAGCTGCGAAGGCATTTGTATTATTATCATTTTGGTTGAACGTACCATCTAACTGCTGCTGCAGCTCTATGTGCCGGATCCTTGTCAGCAAATTTTCCATCGTCTGCTCTTTACTTGCTACGCTCTGCCATGCTTCTTTGAATGTCCCAAACCGCTTTGAGGGAAGAGTAGAGACAATGCGAGCAATCAACATTGTGTTACTGATTTCCCCAGGGTCCTTCATCTTCCCCAGTGAACGAGCCAATGCTTCTAGCTTCATGTACCCGTCCACAGCTAAATCATTTTCACCAAGTGACAGGGTGTAAAATGCATTCTTTGTTGCCTGACAATTCAGGTCTGAGGAATCATCATACAGTTTTTCTAATTTCTGTATGATTTCAGCTGAAGTTACACACTGATGCACATGTGCCAACTGGCGTTCACCTAGTGTAGGTACAATCGTTGCCTTTGCATCTACGCCTTTCCATTTTGCAATGGCTTCATCACCACTAGTTGGAATAGTAGACTCACCACTAGCAATATCTAACAATCCGGCTCCTTCTAAAGCCACTTTGAGTACAAAATTCCAGTTTGCAAAGTTCTGGCTGCTATCCAGCCTTATTAATTGAGTGTTCGTGTTCATCTTGATGAACAATTATAACAGATAGTTCTGACAACGGAGTCTCCCCCACTTTTTGTATAGTTCAATCACAAAAAGAATAAAAATCACAGATTTTCAGTTTTGTCACTTGATAAACGTAAAACCTCTGCTACCATGTAATGAGGTGTATGAAAATGAGAGAGTGCGAACGTAACCTCTTCAGGAGAGAGACTGACTTTAATAACCGAATTGACCAAATATATAAAGACATTCATGACATTGATAATGGTATCAAGAATAGAAAGAATGTAAGTTTTGAGGATGACGGTGACTTTGTTTGGTCTACCGAAATAGCTGAATTAGGGCACATGTCAATGAAGGACATGTAACAGGGAAGTGTGAAAAACGAAATCAAGATTAGTCCTTGCATACCAATAATAACTATAACCTATTTTACATTCCAATAATTTGCAAGCTCTCAAAACCTATGTCTATGTTCTATTTAAAAAGGATTCATGATTCTGACGTTTTTCACAATTGTATCATACGCGGATTTCTACAAAATTTCTTATTTATATCTTTAAGTTCATATTTGTCTTGTCTTCTAAGTTTGCTCTCAGCTTGTAGGCGGCAAAACAAAGTCGTGTGTAAAAAAACTCCCTTAGGTCTAATTAACTTAAATCAAGTGTGCAGTGGAAATGCTTGCACCTTTAGAAATAGATGCATGATTTTGAAGGTAATGATTTTGAGGCATGCACAGTATAGATCAGAAAACGTTTGGTGTCAATTTAAAAAAAATTGAATCGCTAACCTCTGAGGTTACGTAGTAATAGGTATTCAAACTTTCTTATTAGGTTTTTCTGCGAGTTTCCACTTTACCGTTGTGCTAAAACAAAGTTTGCCGTGTCCAATATTTATTTGGAAACGAACTTTCAACGCCAGCTTCACTTGCTGGCATTTACACGCATTAAATTCACTAAATGATCACAAAAACCACTTCAGACAAGCCCGTCCCAAAAAGGGGAACCTTCAGAGAGAATTGTGCAATATACTATGATATTACGTGCTAATTTGTTAGTTGTATGTGCTTGATTATATTCCAGAGTATGTTATTTTTGTTTGCCAACGAGTGTGTTTCAGGGTATGAACGATAGGTACATGAATGAGATATCCAATTGAAGCCCCAAGTGTGTATATGTGGAATTTATCGATAAGTTGCAATTTTTTTAACATGGGTTGAGTTACAGTGAAGCGACCCTGTTGGGTCCACCTTGGAAACCATTAGTTTTTTATGCCAGTCGAATATGCTTGGATTTGGAATTGATATCAAATTGATTTCAGTATTTCTGCCACTAGCTCTAACTTTTGGCACTCGAATGAACCTTCCAAGTACTTCCGTTCCGGAGATATGAATTGATTTGCGAAAATGACCATCGTATAACTGCATACTTCTTCGAAACTTTTTGCATGCGCATAGAAACAGTGAAGGGATACCCTTTCACTGGTATAAGCACATTACGCGTTGTGTTTCTCTGAAGAAAAAATAGAGGTCCATCATTTAATCGCCAACAAAGCTGACGAAAATGTTTAAACCCGTTGAGGGGTTTGTGTTTTCTAAACAAATAAACGGGAAATTGAAGTTTAATAGACTAACTTACTACAATTTGAAATAAAAGCACTTAACCAATAACAATGGCATAAAAACGCGACCAGCGATTTTCCAAATGTAAGTACATTCATTCATAAAAATTAATTATTTAGTTAATTGTTTAAGATATTCAGGTGTTCATGAAATATGAAAGCTTTCTATTTGCAAATTCAACAAATAGCTTAAAAGCTTTGTGGAACAACTTTAAATTAAATTCATTATATATATTATATAATGTTTGAAATGCTTCTACTAGAAGCTGTTTGCACTTGAATCGCAAAAATGTGAGACATTTGAATTTTTTCTCATGCAAAAACAACAACACAAGTTGACTTAATGATGTTTAAGAACACCTTTTGTGTTTAAAACAATAAACTGTACAATTCAAGTGAATCAGAATATTTATTGTTTTGAAGCAACTCATTAACAACCGCAGACATTTTAGTTTAATATATGAAAAACCTGCTCGACACTGTGGAAACAAATGTCAACATGGCTTAGAAAAACATCCTGTATATTAAAAACATGGAAGAAGTTGTAACTTGGTCCCAAACAGAACATATACTGTTAGATCATTTTCGCGATCGCAGTGTGGAATTTGCTTGGGAAGATAACAATTTCCTAACGCTTACTTTGCTTTTCCATTGCATTATTCTACAATGTATACTTCTGAATTTGGATTGTAACGAATTCAAGAGACAAGGAAGCAATACCAATCGTTTAGAAGGCGAAAACAAAAAATGGAACCATGAGCGCATTTTCGGATTCAATTTTAAGACTACCAAAAATAATCGGTATTCTTCACTAGAGATTCTGTTAGTTTACGATTCTACTTTGCCCTTGTCGAATGAAAGGCATCCGAAACGCAAAGTTTTAGATGACGTGCAATTTATGAAAATTCCGACAACAGTTGTTTTTGCCGAAATAAATTTTAGGCACCGTCCTCAAGAAAGAATCATTTCCCCATTATTTTCTGAGGCTATACTACTTTTGTGCAATTAGACGCCAACAAAGTGAGATTTGGTTCCCTCTTTTATGATTATGTACCTAAGAGTCACTACAACCATTTTTACCAAACGACGTTCTCCAGAATTCCAATAGCCTCTTTAAGTTCTTTCGGAAGTTTGTTCAACTGTGGGAAATCTTTATCAAAAAAATGCATTTCGGAACAAACAACTTTGAGAACAAAAACCGGAAGCTTTCTATCCTTAAAATGATACGTGCGAAATTGGATGATGACGAAATCTATGAAGTGTTCGAATCCTATTTCAACTACGTGAACTGTTCGCATTGTCAGGTAAATTATGATTTTTACATACATAAATACATCCTCGCCAGTAGGATCGAGCCTCTAAATGACAGAATGAAGTTTTATCATGGAATATTTTCCGTTTATTCAAAACGAACTTGCATACAAATTTCAAGTCTTTTTCCCCAAGGAAGCCATTTTTGAAACGAATATTCGTGCATTTTTGAAACCGTTAAATTTGGATACTTCGATTTGCATAATTATTGCCTTTGTTACAACATCTGCTTGGCTGATTTTAGTTGAAGGTGAAATGTCGTGCTCTACGTTTCACTGTCAAATATCAATACTTTTTGAGCAGGGAAACTCTTTATTAGAAAAGGTCCGTGCAAGAGGAAAAGCAATAATGGCAGTTTGGATTTTTACTACGATACTGCTACGAAACTTTTATAACTCCTCTCTGTATACTTTTCTGGCGACTGAAAATCAAGTGCTTGATTTTCCACAAAACATTGAGCAACTGATCGATCGGGAAGATTTAATTTTATAATATTTGAACCATTTTACTATCAAATATTTAATTATCTCCGTCAACCCCCCTAAGTACTTCCGTCTGGACGGTTTATTCCGTCAGATTAAGCAAAAATCACACTTTTTTTTAGATTGGCGGGCTTTTATTTGGAATTCGCACAGCAGACCACAAGAAGATAATGTAAAACCCATGTATTTGTTTGCCCCCGTGGATGAATCTTTCGGCTGGGTTCCTGAAAGGAGGTGACCTTTACAAATTTTGCTGTTCTTTGTTTGTTGTTTGTTTGCTGAACGATTGTGAAAGCAAATGGAACGCGGCATTTTTTGGACAAACACAGTTTCAGCGAATTGCTCCAAGCCAAGAGGCATTTTACAAAACCATAAAGTTTTGGATCCAGGATCAACCAAGCTTTGGGCACTCTCATTTTTCAATCATTTGGGTAGAGTTGTACAATCTGGTCTATATGAGTTTATCTTGAAACTTCTGAAAGATATAAAGTATTCAATGAGACCAGAAGTTCGTAATTGGGTCTGGGTAGTTATGCTTTCCTTTCGAATCGAGAAACTGTGGGATCAGAAATTTTTGATATTGCTATGAAAAAGAATGCGTTGGAAGGAACATTCATGCTGACCAGTTTTCGTACTTGCCATTGCTTTAAGTATGCTACTTATTGAGGTTTGGAAAAATACAAGGATCAACAGCACCATAAATTGTTGGGAGAGTATTAAAAGAATTATAAGTAGGATAGTTGCCAAGGGAAGAAATTTCTTAAACTAAAAGAAATGCACATTTTTTTGCACTGAATGGCTATTTTACTTAATTGTAGAACCTTAGGATATGGATGTAAATTATCAGGCCCGCAACCACGGATTTGAACCTGGGGGGGACACATAAGAAAAATTTCGGCCCCCTTTTTTAATACTAGTATTTCAGGAAAATTAAAAATTTTCCTTTTCAATTCAATATTGCAGATACAGAAAAGTCAGCAAAACGACAATGAAATACTTTCAAAATGTCAATTTTAGACAAAAAATTGAGTCATTTTTCCTTGTATTAATCCAAACTCGGATTAGAGTACTGAAATATTATCATTTGAAGGTAGTCCCCTCATTCTGCTTCCGTGTTAAAATTTCTCAGGGAGTTTACACTGACTAATCGCTTTAAAAATGCACGTTGAAGGAGTAGGTCAGTTGTTCTCAATGCTGCTACCACAGTTTTTGTGAAGGGGGGATTGACGAGTAAATCCTGGTTTAAATTTTTTTTGTTGACTGTGTTTCCCATTGCTACTTTAAGTTTTTGATCACCAAAATTAGCTTTCTAGTGACCTGTCTTGGCAAGCACATTTGTTTCAAAGATGATATCCGAAACAATTGCACCAGTAATGTCCCAAATGCTGAGGAATTACGCGAAAATTGCAGTATGATAAGAAAAATTTGCCAATTTGGGCTTCATAAGTAATGAATTTTAGTTGTTAGTACTAAAATATTAAAAAAGAAAACATTTCAGCCACATTTTGGAGGGGGACAAAGGGGACCGTGGGGGGGGACATGAAGTTTCCTGAAGGGGACGATGTCCCCTCCGCCCCCCTTTGGTTGCGGGATGTAAATTATTAAACAACCCATGTATTCAAAAGTGAAAATCAAACATCATCGTAAATTTACTCCCTCTCACATAAGTCGAAAAATGAAAAATTTCTTGAAACCTGCATCTTTGGCTATTGAATTTGTTGGCTTCATTTTCGCTCTAAAACCGTTACTAGACCAAAATATTGTGAGGGAGACGGTGGTACTCATGGAAGTTTCTGGGCCAAAAATGGGTGTTTGCATTCCTACAAAACTTTTCTCAATGGACGCCACTTAGGTATCATATATTCTGTCATACATAGTTTCTTGGCTTCATTTTTCCACCCTCTGCTAAGCGGCAGCTGGTGGAGGACTGGTTCCAACGCGACTGGAAGGTGAAGAAAACCGGAAATACATCCCGAAATGTTTTTTGGGATTCATTAAAAACATAAATTTTTGAGTGATTACTTACAGTTAAGGGTGATGCTATTCAATTAAACATATTATCAATGAAATGGAAAAGTGTTGAGTTAAATTTAAAGCGACAAAGAAATTTTATTTCTTGAAAACATTATTTTTCTTCACCTTCCTGTCGCGATGGAACCGGTCCTCCACCAGGTGTCACTTCGCTGAAGGTAGCGAAAGGAAGCACACGAATCCAAGGTTGGCAGGATATATGATACCTAAGAGGCATCCATTTACAAAAGTTTTGTATAAATACAAACACTCATTTTTGGCCACGAAACTTGGATGCGGGGGACAACATTGAACCCCCACTCCTTGAGAATACATTTTTTGAAACTTCAGAGAGAACCATTGTCTCCCTCACAATCTTCTGGTTTAGTAAAACATGAAGCAAAAATCAATAGCTTATGATGCAGGTGTCAAGAAATTTTTCATTGACGACTATGTGCTTCTGTAGTAATGTCCTTTA
The DNA here is from genome assembly GCA_001718145.1 of Orchesella cincta. Lineage (NCBI taxonomy): Eukaryota > Metazoa > Arthropoda > Collembola > Entomobryomorpha > Orchesellidae > Orchesella > Orchesella cincta. The sequence goes on along the minus strand of LJIJ01000812.1, from coordinate 31,374 downwards.
TTTCATGAGTTAGATCAAATCACGCATATATACATACAACAAGACAACATTTAATATTTATATTATTTGTAATTTGAGTCAAGTACTTACCTAACTGATTAAAGCACTCACTTGCTTAAACTGACTAAAGATATTTTTAGATAACGTAGTTTATGTTTAAACAAAAGTGTAACTAGTTGTGCATACAAATACTAGCCCCAAATTTTCAACCAAATATAACAAATTAACGAAAGGAATGAAAGGTAACGAAAGGTAAAAGTAAAACACCTTTCAAATACAACCCGACGGAACGGTATTAAGTCCCAGTATTAAGTAGTAGGTATACTAATAAGTATCAAGTCCCAGTCCATGGAACGGTATTGAGGTATTAACCTTTCGGTTTTTCGGATACAATTGCTTTCAACTGTTGCATATAATTAACCGGTGTAATTTTACAACTAATTCTTTTGTTGCCACACAGCATCCAGCAGTTTTCTGTGTTTCAACAGATGCGAATTTCAATTAAAAAAGAGATCATCGCACTCAGTAGAAATACCAAATGCATGTAGAAAACTACAACAATATTATTTAAGGAGAGAGAGCCTTGAATTCAGATGTTGAATTACGAGCATTGACTGCTAAATCCTTCCATCTTTTCACCCAAATCAAACCACCGTTTCCACAGTTCAACCAACCCAGACTGCAAAACATATCGGGCTTTCAACAAAACAAAGTTTGCGGGATACGGAGAATGTATCAAATGCCAGTTCTCGTAGATGTAACCGTACGGCTTCTTGCTAACAGTCTGGTCCGCTTTGCCAATCCCCATTGACTGCAATTTTATTTGAATATCCACAATATTTGCCCAGGTGTCTACGTAAACGTTTTTCCCACATTCCGAAGTTTTTTCAAGCTGGTAAGGTGATTCAAGGGCTTCAAAACTTCCTCAAATGTGTTTGGCATCGAATTGATTCTTGAATTCTCGCTGTCAGAATAATTCCAATGTTTAAAAAATAAAGATGACCAAATAGAAAGACATTATTTGCAAAGTACTTCATCGGGTCACCGTAAAACTTCCCAACTTTATGTCCCTTTTAAACTCAAACATGGACTTTTTAACCTCTTGTTTATTTACTGGAATATATGTTATAATTTCCTTTCAACATTTCTTCAAACGTTTCCATCTTCTTGGGTTCCAGTGGAGCAGTTAGCTGGTTGATGTTATTACCTTGGTAAAAGAATGAAATGACAATAGCAGCCAGGATCCAAGCACCACCAATACATCGATTTCTATGAACAAATTGAGTACTTTGACCGAGAACAACACTGTAAGCAAAAGCTACGGAGCTCCAATCTGCATATTTTATGTTTTTCGATGTAAAAATTTATTATCCAATGCAGTAGAAATCCACTCCAGATACCAACAGAAAAGAGTAACAGCCATGTAGTCACATCAAACGCCGATATATAACCTATGAGTGACAAAAATGCAGGCTGTTCTTTAGTGGGCCCACAAGTAATAAAGTGTACAAAGTTGCTTGCAGTGTTGCTAATCAATTCTGTGCTGGGATATGGCTTCTGACTTAAATCTGCGAATATAAATATCGCATATTCCTCGTGTGTGATTCCTTTAATGTTGTGGCTGTATGTAATGTTTGAAAACATCAATTCGTATAGCACTGAATCCAGCATTCCCGGACTATACTCTGATTTCCATTGACGAATATATTTAATGGACCCATGACTGCTGTATGTTTCCTCGGGAAGTTGATCAATGTAAACTTCAGTCCATGCCAGACGCAAAAGTTCAAATTGAGCTTTGTCAGTAATTGTGAATACATCATAGTTTTCCAAGAGCGGAAGCGGTAGGGAATTTCGATTAAATCTTAATATCCAGCGTGTTGCTACAAGTGTATAAGAACTGAGGTAGGAATCTGTTTTGCTGGAATATTCTATTCCAAAAACAAGCTTTGTTGGTGCAGAATTAGTTGTCCCAAAATTGTATTTATCCATCCACAACTTTTCGGGGAAGCAGAAAGCTGTGTTATGATAATTGTAGGTTTGGTAATATGATTCGGGTTTTGATGATTCAACGTGTACAAAATACAGTCCGCTTCGGAATAGTGACAGAAAGTTTAACTGTTTTTGTCTGTGGATAACAACCCTGTAATCAAATATTGTCGCCAAAAAGGAAGTTATTAAAATATCAACTCTTTGAAATAATTCCGTCTCCTCAATGTTAAATATTGGCTTCCAATTGCTACAGTTATTTGCGTCAATGTAAACTTGCACAAAGCAAGATATTCTGGGGTTTAAAGGAGTAAAAAATTTAAAGCCTTGGCCTGGTTCACGGTGAGCTGGTTGGCCATCGCATTCCATAAAACTGAAGCCACTTCCTAAGTCCTTGCCTTGTATGCGGTACTCATAGCGAGACAATATGAGTGGCAAGAGGTAATTTAGTTGTTGAAAATCATACCATTCTCCAAATTTAGAGCCGTCCTAAAGCAATTATATTAAAATTACATGAATGGTGGTAAACCCCAATGTTGTTCGATAAGAATTTTTAGATAACAATATCTTCTGTAAAATATTATTAAAATCGAGATGTTTATTCGCACGTACCTTAGTTCTGACATCGTTCATGACAATATTTACACTGCAGCCTTGAAACACCTTCAATTCGTTTTCAAGCGTTATTGTTTTGCTTAAAAGTACTGACAAACTACCGAAAAACAGCTTCAGAACCACAAAAAACCGAAATGTAAACTTCATTTCGTTTGCTTCAAATTACGTCTTTTTTAAAAAGTAATGTTTGTTTACTCCTAAATTACCAATCTAAGGTTTATAAAAACTGTAACACTTCAGTAGCAAATGCATCAATACCAAAATGGTTTATGAATACCTCCAAATGCTCGATGTAATGGATTTTGAACTTAAGGAAACATAGAAGGAGACTAAGGTTTTAACAAATTATGGGATTTGATAGTGTAGGATTTGTGTGTTTATATATTGGTTAGAATGCCATTAAAATAATAAATCCGGAAGTTTGCTACCCGAACTGGTGCTCCTTCAAACCTGTCGTAGCAAAACCTAGTAAAAAGTAAAAAAAAGTTTATTGGACGAGTTGCGGCCGCAGCCATCTCATCTTTATTAGCAAAACCTAGTACACTAGTAGTATAGATATTGAATACTGGTACACATTCCAGTGGTAAGAAAAGTATGCTTATGAAATTTAGTTTAACAGCATGGCTAAGCCTAATGAATTTTTTTTTGAACAGCTACCTAATTTTCAGTGTCATAACTACTCACAAGGTAGCCATCTATGGTGTAATGAGCGTTCAGGCAAGTGATAGTTCGGCATACTGAGCACAATGCTGTATTTAGATTTATGCAAAACTCAATTCCGAAATTTTCATGTTCATACATTAGCAGTGCATCCAAATTTACATGATTTTTTGAAAATTAAATTCAGTTTGTATAAATTCATTAACATTTTTCGTCATTTTTTTGTGATATACGAATGTATAAGGAAAATTGCAGAAGGTCATGCCTCATTCAGTAGCCACTGGATTCGTTAATCAAGCAAATGTACATCAAAGATATAATCATTCGTGTAAATTTTAAAGTTGGATTTCATCAAAAACCACCATATAACACAATTTCACTTGTCGGAACTCTCCCAACATCAAAGATGCCTCCCTTGTCAGATAAATTATTTTTCGAAAAGACTATCAATTTCCAAACCTTCTAACTCTTATCACTCATGTTACATCAGATTCCCATCGTGTTACGCCCTTGCGCTAAAAACTAGTGCTCGAAAGAGGAAACCAAATATTTTATCGAATTTTCTGACACGAACTGTGGGCTTAAGTAATTAAAAAAACTTAATATGTATCTTAATTTAAAATCCCTATTTGGAATCGCTACTAAGCAAATTTAAAGCTAGACAATACTGGAACTGTTTAATACAAATTACACAAGCTTTCAGAGCCTAGCTAATGTTATGAACTACTTTTAAAAATCCAGAAGTACCAAAGACGGGAAAGCTAAGTTTAAAAGAAATCATATCAATTGATATATGATAAGTTGAAACAGTAGGGGACTGTTTGGATACAGTTTAAATCCGCTTGGATTCACTTCAAACCATGTGGGTTGGTTAAGACATGCATAGTTTGAATCTAAGTAATTTGTTGGGGTAGTTTTGTACCATTTGAGACCCGCGGCATCATTGAGACAATATACGCACAGATGGGACCTTCCAATTTTGGTAGTTTGTTTCTGTTTGCCTCCATTTGCCCCGCTTTGATTTATTATCCTCCATGCTTTCTCTAAGTCGATCCACTTTGCTGAATGTTGCTTCCTCTTGGTTTGGGGTGCTAATTGTTTTAAACAAGTTCCACAATCTCAATTTTCATTTCCTTTGTAAAAATATATTACTTTTAATAGTTTAAATAGATGGAATTGATATAGCTGATAATTCTATGTAACCTTAATGTGTAAATAAGAAACAAAGTGTTTCGATTTGTTATAGCATTTGTTTTGCAAGGTCACATACACCAAAAGCATATTTTATACGCCATGTCATTACTTGTTATTTTTTTATTACAAAATTCAAGAATTTCTCAATAGCAGATTGAGTAAGAAATTGCATTGTTTTTATTTGAATACTTCCATTGTGTCATCATTTTTCCTAGAAGGTCATCATGTTTCCAAATACAAGAAGGCACAGCCGGTTCAAGCTGCTACGTCAGTAATAAATTTTACCCCAATCAAGACAGTCTCAATCATGGAAAATCTCCACAAGCTGAAAACCGAGTGTCGTGCTTCGGTTACAAAATTCTTCGACGGACAACGATCAAGTGTCAAGAACAAAGATGGTTCTAAATCTAACAAAGGAAACTGGTCCTCAAAAGCCATCAAATCTTTATGCCACGTCTGGTTAGCTCTAACGTTTTTGGTTAAGGTTGGTAGTTTCCTGGTGGTAACCGTTTCTATTCTGTACTTCACGGAAACAACCCGTTTGCACGAGCCCACCGATCGGTATATTTTTGGGATGCTATCAGAAAGACTCTTACCGGTCATGAAAACGTCGCGTTTCGTTTCATTGACCTTGTCCCTGCACAAACTTCCCCAATTTCAAGGTAGATTGTAAAACATGTAAAATTTGATTTAAAACTAGAAGTAATGAAGGATTTTATTGAAACTTTTAGATGCCCACTCAAAGGCTTGCTTTCTCGTAAACCCATTTTTTGAATTCAAGGATACTGATTGCCGAAAGTGTAAAAATGTTGGCGAAGTAGTCGACTTGACTGGGTTAACTCAACTGGAGTATCGAAGAAAGTACCATCACAATGGAATTCCCTTTGTTATTAAAAACTCTTTTCCGATACCGATAAACTCGAGCAGTTTAAAGGAACTTCTATATAAAAACCTTGGATTTGAAAGCTTATTAATGAATAAATACTCGCATATTCAATTGTAAGTCTTGAATATTTTTACTTATTCGAAATAACAAGTTAAACTTAATACGGTTCGATAATTTTAGGGAGATTAACCCCACGAATTTATCTCGGGCTTTGAGAGAAATTTTCCCAGCTCCAGATTTCCTCCCTTCGTCAAGTGAAGTACATTATCAGCAACATATTTTATATGATGGTCCATCGGTTTTAGAATACGATCTGGTAGGTTGGCAGTATGATGATTTTAATTTTAAACGTTCTAAAAAATTATTACTTTGTTTTATTCTTTTAGCCTATGCCGTGGTATGGAAGTGTAATTCTTCTTCAAGCTAGAGGGCGTCGAGTGGTGAAACTTTTACCAGTTTGGCACTGCCGGTCAACTTGTTCGTCTATTTCGGTTGTACTTGAACCTGGACAGACTTGTAAGTCACCACGTTGGTTGTTAAAATTACCTTATTTTCTCAAAACTTACTACAGAAAACGTGCTTTATCCTATTTTTTGTTTTAGTGTACTTTAGTCTGTATTTCTGGAGGGCAGCATCACTACCGATTTCTAATATGAAGGAAGCAGAAGATTTTAGTATTACAAATTTGGGAAGTTTTTATTATCCCGGTGTTTCAAAATTTAACTAAACTTGCTAATAGTAAACCAAACTTTTATACAAGCAAATGCTGCAGCTTACGGAAGCTATATTAAAAATTTATATAATAAAATATATAGCAGCCTGGGTACTTATTTTTCAGTTCTTTTCATTTTGCTCTCAAACTCTCACCCCAGAAGGGCTATAACACAAGTTTAAATTAAACTTTGGTTCGTATGCCATGTTTCACTTAAACCCAATGAAATGGTGCTTGGGTTTTCTTTTTTATCCTTTTTTTGAGTCTCCCGTTCCATGAAAAATATTATGAACCTATGAATTGGAAAACAAAATAAAAATCATCTTTCGAGAAGCAAATTATAAGTAAGATAAATTAAAGAAAAATTGCACCAGCGTCAAAGTGGAATAAAAATGATACGTATTCGAAAAAGCGTTAACCTTTTAGGAGATGAATGTTATACCTATCTATAATCACCGTATTTTAAATCTTAATATGAAAGCATTGCTAGCTTTCTTTAAACTAGATGTTTCGATAGACATTTTACAACCTTCGCTTTTTGCTGCTATGTTTTAATTGGCACATGACATTTATACTCTCTTTCCCTTTGTGCGTTGGTAACAGTTCGGAACAACATGTCGACTTCAGTTTGCCCCAAATTATGAAAACCATCTTGCTAACAAGTGAAAACAGGCGGGTTTTGGAACTTTTTAAGACTTTCGTTCTCTCTTTTTGCGGAGTAATATTCTGCATGTTTTCAGTTTTTTACGTGAGCAGGAATAAAGAATTTGCTATTTGATTAATAAGATGGGACTTCACTCACAATTACTTGAAATTATTAAATGGTGTACCAACTGCTGGCAAACATTATTCTCAAAGTTTGTCCAATGTACACTTACGAGAAGGGTACCACTTCTGAGGTAACCCACCGATTTGGCTCATATTTTGAATACTTGCTCATTTTTATGGGAAACTATCGTCATTACATGGATTCCTTACCATGGGCAGTCATTTCGGAGAAAATAAGTTTCAAAAAATTACTAATAGCACATCTGCTTATGGTAATGGCGTATGGGGAATACTGGAACACATGATACTTATCAACTTTGAAGTGTTACAAGATAATTTTCAAATAGTATGGGCGGAAAAGACTTATTACGTACTGTGAAAGCATTTACCATATGAAAATAAAATATTAACCACGATTGCTTCAAACTGATAAATGTTGTACAGTTTTACAATTCATAAAATGGAAAAATACACAAAAAATGCATATGATAAAAAAGAAACACTTGTGAGATAGCAAGCTTAACTTTTAAATTGGTATTCATTACATGCCAAGTTTTTCAAATACCAATCTCTGGTTACAGGCTGCTATCGTGGTCTGAATTAATAAAGTATAACAGATTAATAACATCTTCGCTTTGATTCCGGCCTCCGCACCCTGAGATTCATGAACTAACTTATGTATATATTATATGCGTTTCCCCATGCGTATGTCTTTGATCGTTGTTCTGACACGATAACTTATGTGTGCACCTCAGTTGCTTCTGTCGCGCTCCCGCGCGGCCCGTCCGGCGCGCCCGGCGTCGCGCGCGCGGCCGTCTTCCAGCTCCCCTCCTCTGCTTGGCTCTCGCTCGCGCTCGACGGGGGCCGAGCACATCATCGATTTTCCTATTGATTATATAAATGGTTCATTAGTAGGTACCACCTGCCAGTGACTTCAGATCTTATTAGGCGATTCCCAGCGATTTTTATCGGCCCTGAGCCAAAGTGGCGCCTGTGGTTGTACCACTTACTACTCACAATGCGTCCTTCTCCCGAAGAATGAGCGAGAACCACATATAATACCATAAGAAAAAACAAAAAAAAAAAAAGAACACACATATAACCGACAATATAGAATTTCACCGATACAAAAAAGTGAAACACGTGGACAGTGTCAAACATATAATAGTATACCACATATCAATACACAGAGAAAGAAAATAAATATTCATATTTAAAACACACAACATCACAGATACATAAAATACACTCTCTACCAACATTATAGAAAAGATACAACACAGACTCTAACATATATATACAATATAAAACACCTATGAACGAAGACATAAACCACAACAATTACTCAGATATATAATACAACCAGTACTCAATAGACAGATTAACAAAAACAAATATTAATATCAGAATAACAAAAACACATACACACACACTCACACACAACATAAGCAACCAAATACAACAAAATCGCACATCAATACGACATCAGAAAGAAAATAAAAAAACAATATATATACAACACTAAAAGACAAACGACATCATCACCAAATCTACATGCCCAAACAACAGTCAGCACATCGACTCCTAATGAAGTACAAATATAATCCACTACACATAAATACAGACAATACAATGCTGAAAAGACAGATATATATAACACAAGATAAGATATAAAATAACAAATAATGTAGAGAATCAGAAACAACAATAATTAAAAAAGACATATAAGAGAATACAACATTATACATAGATCAAGCTCATCACAGAAAAAGGAACAAATACTAGCCCAAGTCCTCACTACATTATAGACAATATCTTAATCAAAGACAATCTAACAAATAAACAACACAACTCTCTCCACGATTTAAGCGTACACAACAAAGAGACGTACATAAAAACAACTATATACTGACCAACTTAACTGAGAATATGACCACATATTACATATGCTTCTATGATCAGCAAGACATCTACATAGTAAAATATCATATATAAGACACTAACACACACACCTGTTGAAGTTTCTTCTATTTCTACATCTAGTTATAAGAATGCTAAAATAAAACGCAGTCGTCGGGGGAATTCAGCCGTCTTACCATGTGACACCATTGAACCAGTAATTTTCTCGGTTTTAAGACTTGGTCAGCAGCCCTTTTGGTAATAACTGCGAATGGGATAACTCGGGACATGTAAGGCACTATTTGGTTATGAAATGTTGCCTCGCTGCAGGCCCATGTGCCTCTCCCGCGGGAATCTGAAACTGTTTACACAACATGGTGCTGCCCAGGGAATGGTCTTCGCCGTTCATGGTGCCCCAATATATGAGAAGCTTCAAAACGTTCCAAAATAGGTGCATGGCCTACCAATCCGGGTGTTTCTTCAGGAATTTGAAGAAACGTATTATTTTCTATATTACGCTTCTAATAAAAACCGCTTATTTTAGGACTCATTTTAAAATACAAATCGTTTCTTTGAGTGTGTTCCATTATTCAGCCGGAATATTTGCAGATATCAAACAACTTTTCCATAGACAACATTATTCATTGTCTATTCGTGTAAATAATTTTTAAAAACTCATATTTGTTCCAGCTACTTTCCTTTCATTGACATGGAAAACAATCGGTACTTTCAAATTTACCATTTTCTAATGAAACTTGTATAAAGGCAGTAGCGCAGAGCGGTTGACTAGTTGAATATGAAATTGTTTTAGTGACAAACGACAAATGTAAATTGTACAAACAATTCTAAGTAATACATAGTACCAAGTGTTTAGTTTTTGTAATATGGGTTTCAAACCTACATGTGTCGAGCAAAACAAAATACTTTTTGCAACAGTGAACTGCTATAAAGTATGAACTAAACATAAACATTTTATAAAACGTAAACGTTTCCTTAAACAAAAGCTGTACTTAAGCAGCACTACATAAATAGTGCAATTTGAATTGTATGAGTATTTATTCTTCTAAATTCACTTAAAAAATACCTCAATTCAACTCACCCTATATTGAATTTTTCCTTCCATCGACACATTTTTACATAAAGAAGTTGTCACAGAACAGCTTCAACTCATTGGAAAGGTTCTTTCAAACTCCACAGCATTAACTGACATACATACTGATTATTATTTGTATAGTTTCCGCAACATATATGGTTTGTAAATATGTAGCCATAAAATTGTTATAACGAAAACATTTGCGTCAAGAAGATAAGGGGGAGAAAGTTCAAATTTACAATGATTTCCGTCGCGCATCAAACTCAAATTTCTTTATTGTATTACTTTGGGAATTCTACGGTGGAGTTTATAACCGAAGAATCCAGCACTCTGGTTAATATTATGTTTTTGAATTGTATTTTACTCAAGTGCGTAAAAATCAATTGGAATGCCGTTTTACTGGAAAAGCCCCACAGAAACAGAACGAAATTTACGGAGGAAAATCATTTCAGGAAGGAAAGCATGGAGATAATTCGTAGAGCCACTATGCGAGCAATTATAGTGCAGAAGTTTTCTTCTCATGATTCACTACTTATTTCTGGCTCAACGTTTCCACCTGAAGAACATGGCCACCGTGCTCTACAATTTTCAGTCACGCAATGGTCGCATCTGCAGCTAATAAAAATTCCTACGGTAATTGCTGTAACCACTACGACTAAACTAAAACAATGGTCATATGATGATAAAAATACAATCGCAGCTGAATACAGTTCTGCAATACTTGTTTTCTTTAATTTGGATGATCAATCAGTGAGTGTCGGTTGCTTTGCTTGTAATGGACACATAAAAAGCTACAGTGATGTAAACCGGTTTACACATGTTGAAGTAGACGAAACTACAACATCGTCGTTCCAGACATTATCCATGTTTTGGAAAAATCTACATTCAAATTTGCAATTTGCATCTGCAAACGGTCCTCAGCAAAACATTGAGAGTTATACCGATGAGAAATATGAAGTCTACAATTCGTATTTTCAGTACACAAACTGCACTTGCAATGACGGTTGTGCTGACTACTTTTTTAAAGAATTAGGTCTCCGTTCAAAATCGTCAATCAGAATGTTGAGGTATCCACATTTGTACCCATTTGGTCATCAACAAATTGACTATAAAATGAAACTGTTTTTTCCAACGGTCCATTTCCTGGATATAAATCTAGGGGCTCTTTTTACACCATTCAGTTTACAAACCTGGTTATGTACCATAATAGCAATTGCCGCGTTCTCAATGTGGTTAATTGTTGCAGATGGGGAAGCATTTGACCGAGTACTTTTCTGGGGGTTTTCAGTCGGGGTTGAGCAAGAATATTTTGTATTCCAACACATTGGAAATCGTGGAAGAGCCATAATATTACTTTGGGTATTTTCGGCTCTATTTTTGCGACACTTCTACAATTCGTCTCTGTACTCTTTTCTGGCTACGAAACGAGAACATTATCAGTATCTACGGACCATAGAGAGTGTACTAAATGAATCGCAATTCGAAATACTGGCGCTCGACTTGCTAAAGGAAGAAATGTATAGAACTATCAGGACGCCAGAAACACCGTATTGGGTTAAGAAATTTTATGTAAAAATTGTTCTACGCGCATATTTTATTCAAGATGGGATGTATGTCAAAACTTTACAAAATATTTCTAAAGCGATGATGACAAATGTGGTGAACTATTCGTATGATGAAACTATTGACTACTTGCAACGCCCATATAAAATTTTCGACGGTATTGATTTTAACATAGTGAAAATGAATTTTATCCGAATAGCCGTTTTATGCAATTTAGAATGCATTGGAGATTGGAATCTGGTATTTTTACAAAAAATGGATAAGCAACAAATATGGCTAAGGAAATCGCCGTATTTTACAAATTTTCACTTTTGGACAATTAATTATTTCACATTCGCAACACACCCAATTTCCAATTTTTTGGGAACGTTTGGTCATTCTGGATTGTATGAATTTGTAGTTGAGAGTTTCAGAATGTTGCGACAGTTTGAGCGTGCTAAGAAACTAAATAGATTTCGGCAATTAGGTAAGAGTAACGGCAGCTTGTTTAGCTATCTTGCTTTTAAGAACGTTAAATCCGACAAAAAAGAAAAACCAGCACAATTGTCAGCATTTACTGGTTTACTAATGGTGATGGGAAGCATGTTTGGCGTTGCTACAACTATACAATTGTTGCAACTTCTCAGCCATGACTTCAAACATACATAATTGTGATAATATAATAATGCTTCATTGTGTTCAAAATATTCGTTAAAATTGTCATCATGTGTTTCAATTTAAATGTCATTTATTCATTGAAACTACGTAATATCTTTCTGTTCCAGCCCGGGATTTTCTAACAAAGATTGTAAGCAGGTTCAAATAAAAACTACGAATATACAACTTTGGTTTGCAAGAAAATTTTGCCACTGAAACTGTTTGGAAAATATAAAAATGGCCACCTTTCATTACACATTTCATTGCCATCGTCAGAAAAATATCTCTGGTGGATTATATTTCCCCTTATTTCATCTCAATATAAAAACTTCCAAAATAACAGTATATCAAAAAATCTTCTTAATCTTCTTACGAAATTTAAGTAAATTATGTTCGTGTGTATATTTACTGTTATTTACATAAAGATACTTTAAAAACAATAAAAAGGCGAATTTCTTTAACCGAACAACACAAGGTGATTTTAACACGTTTATTAACACTCTACCCAGCAGGCAAGTGATTAAAGTTTACGTAACCTTAAATTCATGCTTACTTGAATTTATGAAAACCAACAATTCTTAACACAACGATCGAATGAATACTTGAATGAATAGTGTTTTCAACTTTAATGTGAATACAACTGAATACAATTAAAAAATTTAAATTCTACGTTTGAACATTTTATTCAGGCACCCCGTGTATACTTTCCACGTTGACAAAAAAGTTCGGAAACTACGGCATACTTGTATACATTATACGTGACGACTGCGCTTTAAATACTTACCCAAGGACGTTACTACCTAAAAACATGGAGCTGGGCCCAGTGGCGGCCGCATCAACATATACATCATTCGACGCGGAATTTAACGCTGAATTTAATTGTGTAGTCCATTTTACCAGAATCGACTTGCTAAGGGCACTTTTGATGCGTTGAAAGGTGAAGGTTTTACATACAAAAATATTGGTGTCATTTGTAAGTGTGCCTGCTCAACTGAAAAGTAGCTGATCTGAAATACTTTTTCTTGCTGTATGGCCAAAACAATGAATACCAAATAATAATAATAAATAATACAATTAGCTGGCTTGAACATTTTGGCTTTTTATGTACCGTTAGGTAAAGGATCCATTACTTAAAGTTGACTTAAGGATAACACAAACATTTTTTCGCCAATTTTCATGTGAATTTCTTAGAATATACATTTAATGCGTAGATTACGAATCTGCATTTAGTAAGTAGCTATTTTTAACACAACGTAACATAGCATAACGAGCGTGGCGCCACCCAGCAGGGAAAACTGTGCGAATTTATTTTCCTACTGAATTGGCTAAAAACTTGGTTTTTGGTATTATTTTACTTGCTGAATAACGTGGTGAAGTTGGTTTTGTTAAATTCCGCTCGTAGCGCCGCTTAGCGGGAAAAAACGGCGGGAATTCTTTTTTATCGGAATTAACCCAAAACTTGGTTTCTGGTAGTTTTGGACTTGCTGAAAAACGTGGTGAAGTTATTTTTTATAACTTTTGATTGTGGTGTCACTCACGGGCAGAGGCCTGTACAATCTCGTATTATGGTAATCGTGTTACGGGATTGGGATTACGGAGCATAATCCGTAATCCCGGTCCGGATATCAATTTAAAAATGACAATCCGCAATCTGAATAATCAAATGCCAACATCATAATCCTTAATCAATTTCGATATCTAAATTAGAATTTGCATCAATCCGTAATCCCAATCTGGATTATGTTAATTGATATTTTCAGAAAGCTTTACGCATGCGCAACACAACCAGCAATCTTGTGCAATTGGAATGGATGAAATAATAAAATACTCTGTGTCATTTTCTGTTACAATACATTAAAATTAATCATGGTTTGCTTACTACCTTAAGCTCTTTTGTCATATTTATGTCCCAAATTCTCAACAAGTCATGCAGTAGAAATAAATAGCTAGCTTGTCGGTTGATAATCGTCATACGTACTTTACTTTGAATTGAAGTCGAAACCGAATTTTAAAACTGTTGGATCATTCACTCAAGATCGATTAAATGTTGGTGTATGGACACCATTACCAATTTTTTCCAACCTAACGAGTTTCTGGATAGGTTTTTGTGCTCTGAATTCGGATTGAATAACGGTAAATTAAATCAAACAAGTTTTGAATAACTATTGTCGTATTTGTGTCTCTTACGGTAAACTGAAATCATGGATTGTGGACTACGTAATCCCAATCCCGTCATCCCGGGTTTCTAAATCTTTTTCAAAAGTAATTCGTAATTCACAATCCCCGAAATCGGAAGTAATCCCAAGCAATAATACCAATCCGCAAAATAGAAAAGTTAATTCACCATCCGTAATCCGGCCCCTTATTTTTCAGGATTACTAACCTCCTCCAACGGGTTAAAACGGGTAAAAAATTCAAGTATGCCATCTGGGCGGAGCCACGATCAAAAGTTATAAAAAAATAACTTCACCACGTTTTTCAACAAGTCCAAAACTACCAGAAACCCAGTTTTGGTTAATTCGATAAAAACAATTCCCGCCGTTTTTTCCCGCTAAGCGGCGCTACGAGCGGAATTTTACAAAACCAACTTCACCACGTTATTCAGCAAGTAAAATAATACCAAAAACCAAGTTTAGCCATTCAATAAGAAAATAAATTCGCAGTTTTCCCTGCTGGGTGGCGCCACGCTCGTTATGCTATGTTACGTTGTGTTAAAAATAGCAACTTACTAAATGCAGATTCGTAATCTACGCATAAAAATGTATTATTCTAAAAATTCACAGGAAAATCGGCGAAAAAAAGTTTGTTACCCTTAAGTCAACTTTAAGTAATGGGTCCTTTACCTAACGGTACATAAAAAGCCAAAATGTTCAAGCCAGCTAATTGTATTATTTATTATTATTATTTGGTATTCATTGTTTTGGCCATACAACATGAAAAAGTATTCCAGATCACCTACTTTTTAGTTGGACAGGCACAACTTACAAATGAAACCAATATTTTGTGTGTAAAACCATGCACATTTCAACGCATCAAAAGTGCCCTTAGCAAGTCGATTTTGGTAAAATGGATTACACCATTAAATTCAGCGTTAAATTCCGCGTCGAATGATGTATATGTTGATGCGGCCCATACTGGAATTTTAGCAGATGTTCCTACATTCTGATTTATTTTTCTGTCAAAGTGAAGAAAGTGAAGGAAAAGGAAATCATGAAAAGCATTCATTTTAAGAGCTTACAAACAGTTATTACAGCAATGAGTAAACCGTCTTATCAATCGAATTGCCACATCTTATGATATTACTCCACAAAAAAGAGCAGCAAATTTCGGCAAGCTCTCAAATGTGCCACCCACGCACCATATTCACCCGAATTTCCAGTTAAAAATTCACAACACTCTCGCTTTTGGTTATCAATATTTATTTAATATATGTATTAAAGTGGTTACGATATATAAATTTTAATAGTTGCTTAGTCATCTATAATTTTGCAACACATTGCATCAATACGTTGTAATTTTAATAAAATTTTAACGTATGTTAAGTATTTGGGGAAAACACACAGAGATTCAAAATACCTAAAAATACTAGTTTGCTTATCATTGCAGACAAACTCGTGCAACATACATACATACATTAATCAAATATACAAGTTAACAGCACTGGGGTCTTCACGTCAGCCTTGTAAGTTATTTGACTCTGCAGAGCAACAAGACTTACTACGAAACAAACTTTACATTACAAAAGTAATTTTACAAAATTCCCCAGGAAAGGGTGCTACAAATGTTTACTTGAAAGTTACTATGCAAAAAGTCTAAATAGCCGCTCACGTCTCAAGTTCGACTAATTTGTAAATCGCAAAAGTCAAAAGTTACTAAACCACGAAAAACGTTGACGTGAAGACCCCAATATATATTATTATCATGTATATTTATAAATGTTATTTTTGTTTGTTTTTATTAATAGTATAAATATGTTATATAACTAATTTTGCAACTCATTTACTTTCTCACGAGTATTTCTAATGCCCTGGTATCTACAACCTGCAGTGTAGAGCACTATTCTATTTACAAGTCCTAAATTTAATTATAGCATAGCATATAATGGTTTAAGTACAAATATAGCACTCGAAAGCATACAATAATAATATATAAGTTTAAAAGTTTATAAAACTCATAGCAAAGGTGTGTCCTTACCTACGCAAGAAGTAAGGTAATAGTCGCATTCCAGATAATATCATTTATTTCAAGTACCGTTTCTCGTTTTGCATCGAAAAACTTTCCCAGCTTGAACCCAATGGGATGCATGCATCGCCAACTCTTGCCTTTGTAATCGTCCCTTCATTTTCTCGCCAATACATATAGTTTCAGCTTGTATTATAAAAAATCATGTAGTGGATGCATGTTTGAAAAGAAACAGAGAAGAGCACATTTACAACAGTAAAACCAGTGGCGAAATTTAAACAAAGCCTGCCAACTTCTCATTTCCATGCATAGTGATAATGAAGTAATTTATAATGACACAAGATCATCACCCGACACTGTCATCGTTAGCGCACGAAAACCGTCCACGTTTTATTGCAGTTTCCATCAGTAGCTTGATACAAAGTATCTCTTTCGTCGTTTCGCTGAATCGATGCACTGATTGTCAAAATGCACTGTCATAATCCTCGAGATTTCCCTGCTGGCTGCAATTTACTCGGTTGCCACGCGAACGCGGTTTTCCACCATTTAGACATGTGCATTAAACCTGCATGTAGAAATGTTTCAAGGACGTGTTCTTTGGATATGATTAGGCGTGCCGACAGTGAGTCGGTTAGTTTTCCTCCGTATCTACTGTGCCTAATATTTCCACGTAGGTGAGTACTTCCAGCATCAACAGTATGACTATTTGTGTTCCAAAGTATGCAGGAACTCCATAGACAATGCTTGCCAAGAAGGGCGACGTGGTATTTCTGGTAGAACGTTTTGAAATTCGCTGCTTAAGTGGATCAAGAGATCGAAGTAGCGCGATAGCTTGCAGCCAGTAATGGAAACACTACAGATGACACAACCAATGCATATCCTGCAATCTCATGCAAATCAGGCATTCTGTTGGAAGTTGGGCATACATAGTTTTTAAAATTACCTGTTGCCAAGTGTTTCGCTAACACTCTGTACGAACGTTGATGTGTCGTGTTCGAATGTATAGAATGAAGCAAGAACTAGAATCATCATGGCAATTGCAAAGACGTATAAGCTAACTTCCTCTTCATTTAGTTCCGTATCTTGTTTGTACTGGTGAAGCATACGACGGCAACGTATGAGGCTGTAGAAAAGTTAGCAGTACTGCACAAATCTTCGTTAGATGCCATATTGGCATTTTTCTGAGATTAACAAGTTTGGAATTTGGAATAAATTTTCCATGTGCAATGTCGTAGTAGAAAGGTGTGTCAAAAAACTTTTGATATACTACCTGAACATTTACGTAAGCCACTCCAAACCCCATTTTCAATTCTGCAAATCAAATTCTTTCGAAAAGTAAATTAAACTCTTTCGCGAATTTAAGTTGTAAGCGTTGCTATTGCTGTGTAGTTTTATAAGAACATCAAAGTTTTAGAATCATCCATGAAGGTATCACTTTGTTTAAAATAGAATGGAACAGTGATATACTATTGGATTTTGTTGCACCCACAAATCTCTTAATCGTTTACACTCAAAGGTAGTTGATTTGTAACCTGGCAACGGCTTTATGGCCTGAACTGCTGTCAAGCCAATGGGGAACTATAACATGGACGCGATGGAACATAGAAAGAATGTGTTTTACTGGAATTGAAGTAAGTACCTTAAATTTTTCTTAGACATTTTTAGACGATGGATGGGCGGAATTTGCTATTTCTACTGGCATGTTTTAATAAACCATAGTGAATAAATAATGATAGCTTTACAGATATACATTACTGGATAAACTGAACAAATACAAAATCCATAAGCTTCAACTTTTTTAAAATCTATTTTAGGCTCTCCCAAACAAAAGAAAACTTAAAAACATTATTCTATAATAAAGCTATTAAATTATTGGAATTTGTATTAACGTGTATGGGAATGGAAAGTTCTACTTGTTTTTATAATAGAAAACCGCAAACAATTACAATGGACATTTTTGTTTTAGGCTGGCCCAAAAAACCTGTTAAATTCGGAAAGCATTCAGTAAACTGAATTTTCATCCAGGTATTAAATTTATTTATTGACCTACAAATCGAAATCGACTGAGACTTTGGAACTATATAAAAATTTGGCTCACCTTTTAATTACTTCGGGCTTTGCCGATTTTGCGCTGAAACATTATTTTCCTAGTCGCCTTTTTATTGATGAAAGGGAACTATGAGTTTCTGAAGTTCATATTGGTTAAATTCAGTTGCATAACAATGTTTTAAGGAAAACAATTATAATTTCTAATTAATTAGCAATAAAGGTCGATCTAATAAAGGTAATTTACGAGATTTCTATTCGCAAATACTTCATATTAAAAACTGAAGGCGCTATTGAAAACTGGATAGTAAATTGGATTTAATATTTTGGAAACTAGAAACATCAGAGTTGCTTCATGAACTAGAGAAACGTAATATAGAATACTAAGATTTTTTATAAAACTAAATATTGTGATGGTAAACTGCAAAGTTTCATGCAGCTGTAAATTCTCAATTTCAACATAAATATACAAAATACTTATGAAGTCCTTGATACGCAGTGTGCATTAAAAATACCATTTGGTTTCAAAAAGTTATCTTGAGGCTTGTGCCCCACATTGTTCCACGAGATTGTCAACTTTCTACAAGGGCAAAGTACAAGATCCCAAAGACGCTTTCAATTACATTGCTGCATTTTTTCTTTAATTAAAAACATGGATAAAGATTTTAATAATTATTAACGTAAATATATAGTAAACAATCTGCGAAAATTTTTATTTGCCATCCCAATCAGACCTCCTACCAGCCCCCTCCGCAGGGATTTTTGTAGGCCATCTCTTATCATCGATGTACTTATTAACCTGAATTCGTATCCAGTCTATATATGTGGAAACCCTGACATAAACCGTGGGATAATAATAGTCCCCACATTTACCTGTAGGTAAAAATCACTCAAATTATTCAGTAAATTCCGAAATCTCAATATTTAGCAATTTGTAATAATCTTACCATTAACCCCATAACTTGTGAGCCCGGCTAAATACCACGAGTCTAACCCATACCAGTCGGTGCCCAACGTCTTGTTTTTTGCTGCCATTGGGCCACCGCTGTCACCTAGAAAAACGTAAAAAATTTCAAAAAATAGGACCACGGAAATCCAAATGCAATAACCAATTTTCTTACCAAAACAGGTAGAGGCGCCGTTCAAATCCCCTAACATGCAAAATTGCTTATAAGTTGTCCCATAGCGCTTGCATTCTTTTGGATAAACGGTGTAAAGCCATGTAAGCATGAGGGTGTCCGGGTAAGTAGGTGCGTCTTTCGTTATACTTCCCCAACCAGAAACAATTCCGCTGCCTATGAGCAAATTACAGTGATTATTCCGTTTAAAGTTTACATTCTATATACAACTTACCTGGAACATTCCAATTATGCTCGGGTAGTCTTAAGGGGGAAACGAAACTGGTAATTGTGAACGGCCGCTTATAAAATATGATAGCAATATCATTTTTCGGCGCTTCTAAATCCATGTTGTACTGGTCGTGCATAATCATTGACTCTGGAGCCCGTATTTGCTGCTGTGCCTCAGTTACCTTGATATTGTAATCTCCTGCAATTACACGGATCCAACTAACGGGATAGGTAGCCCAACGGTCTGGATATCCGTAATGAACGCAGTGAGCGGCGGTGAGGGCAAACTGGATGTCGTACACGTCCACAAGGACGCCCCCACAGTTTGCGTCCGTATGCTTTTTCTTGATCTTGTCATCTTTGGCGATGTTGAGCTGGTACGGGACCTCCCCGGGGTTGGCATTCCGACCCTTGATAATTCTTCCCGTTGGACCGGTCCACCTTGCCTCGAGTAGGGTGAGGGCTGTAAAGGGAAAATATTAATAATTTAAATTTTTTATGGATGATGTAAAAGAAATATAATGGTTCAACCACCTCTGTCAGTCATTTGGTGAGGCGTCAGAGGTCCAACAAAAGATGGAGATGTATATCTCGGAGGTAATACTGCTGGGTTTGGTTGAAAACTGGACTGTCCGCGAGGAGGTCGCCATTGGTAGATATATGGAGATGCGTATGGCTATGGAATATTAATAAAATGAGGTTACTATTCCAAATTCAAAACAAATGACTGTAGCTTTAATTATCAGTTACTTACAACTGGAAACGGGAGACTGGTACAGCCTAAAATAAGGCCACAAGTCAGCAAAAAGTGGGCGATGCCTTCCATTTTGGATTGTGACTTGTTCCAAGTTGTTCCGCTTTGGTTGAGAGTTCTTAGTTGAGTGGCATCAGAATTTTGCCCTTGCGCACGTATCGACTAGCAACTTTCTATTTCGTTATTTCAAAGCTTAATTTTTTAGTGTAGTTTTTTATAAAAACAAACAATGAGGAAATCTTAGGAGAGAGTTACTCCTTTGAAGTAGCCGCTAGTCTCAAGGATAACTTTCCAAAACTAATTTGTGAAACAATGAGCATCCTTGAAAGTGCGGCGAAAGTTTCAAAGCGAATTTCTAAATTATTAATAGTAGGATCCGGAAAAATATGCCCTAAACTAGTATTATTTAATTTATAAAATTTTTGTTTAAAACTATAAAAACCCCAACTTTAGAAATTCCTCAAACATTGAATTCAGCGTGTAGAAAAAGTAAATTATTTTCATTGGGAAACTTAAACTTGACCAATTTAACTGCTTAATCAGTAAAAAAACATTTTTTCAACGAGAAAAGAAACTTTGCATCACCCATTAATCAATTTTTATAGTATAACGATAGAGAATGTATAGCCTTGCAAAGGTCTTTATTCGGCTTTGAAATATGTAGAGACAACTGCGCTTCGGTAGAAGCCAATTGACGGAACGCAATTGACTAAATCATTTGTTGACCGATTGACACTAAATTTTACACACAGTCGACTTGCAAATTTCTCCAGACAAAATTTCTGTTTGGTTTTTTGAATTTCAAATTCGGCACGAACATATGAAACTTCGAAATTGTTAAATTTAGATGTCGAGTTGGACCACTTCGGGAAACAAAAGATATAAGATTAGACATGAATTGTATACAAGGCATTTCTGGGTTTCTCTACAATATGAATTCGGAAAATAATTATTTGATGCTCAAAAGTCGTGGCTTGCCCGAAGTTGTTCAAATCGACATCCAAAATTAATAATTTCAATATTCAAATTCGAAATTTAAAAATAAACAGAAATTTCGGCTGGAGAATGCCACAAAACGGCGGGATGTGAAACTTCATGTCAATCAGTCAAAAATGAATTAGTCAATCGCACATCGTCAATTGGTCTTTATACGGCCTAAACGCAGTTGTCTCAAAATACCCCAACCCAAAATGTGAACTTTTGAATACCTGTACAATCTATATGTTTATACTATAAAAATTCGGACTTTTGTGTAGTAGTTTTAAATATTTTTTTTACAATTATATGTTAGGGTTGTGTAATATAATAGATTTTCCACGCTATAGAATTATAACACTTTATCCATACAATTAAGTAAGAATCAGTGACAATCTCCATAGAGTAGTCATAATGTGTTTCATGCGAGTACTACTTTTGAAGCATGACTTAAGCGTAAAATGGCTGCCAATTTTTGTCACGTAATTTACATTTTTATTTCTATGAAGGTGTGACTTGGGATAGACTTCATGCAAACACTGGTTTATGATACATTTGACTAGTTGACTGCACCAAAAGTTGCAAATATGCAGTAAAACAGTTTCGCTTAACTCTGTTTTAATAATTATTGAGCACTCAGTTAACAATCAAAAATATTTTTAATCATATGAATCCGGAGTCTAATTACTTTACTTGCAGTGTATTTTTTCAAACGTTTATTGGCATTTTATTTTTTTACTCGATTGTTTTCGATTTTTATATGAGTGGCTTTAAAAAATCAATTTCACATGCATTGTTTGATATTTTAAAAATGTTTAAGGAATGTGAAGGAGAAAGTTACACCTAAAATAAACCTTGACGTAGAATCATATGAAGTTTCTCAAGCGATATTTATTCAAGGATGAGTTCTGATATCACTCAATAGTCAAACCTCAACCAAAGCGGAACAACTTGGAGGAAACCCCACTCCAACATGGAACGGTTTACCCCCTCCATCCTGGCTTTAGGCCTTATTCTCGGCTGCTTTGGTCTCCCGTATCCAGTAGTAAGTAACTCAGTATTAAAGCTGCAGTCATTTGTTTTAAATTTGGAATATTAACCTAATTTTATTAATACTTCACAGCCATACGCATCCTCATATATCTACCAATGGCGACCTCCTCACGGACAGTCCAGTTTTACTCCAAACCGGCCCATACTACCACCTCATTATACATCTACGTCTTTTGTTGGACCTCTTACACCTCACCAAATGACTGACAGAGGTGGTCGAATCATTATATTTCATTTTAAATCATCCATAAAAAATTGATATTAATAAAATTTTCGTTTTGCAGCTCTCACCCTGCTCGAGGCAAGGTGGAACGACCCACAGGGAAGAATCGTTGGCGGTCGCAGTGCCAACCCTGGAGAGGTCCCGTACCAGTTAAACATCGTCTTGGACGATAAGGTCAGGAAACGGCATGTAGAGGCCAACTGTGGAGGCGTTCTGGTCGACGTCTACGACATCCAGTTTGCCCTCACTGCGGCCCACTGCATTCACTACGGATATCCAGACCGATGGGCCACCTACCCTATTAGTTGGATCCGGATTATCGCAGGGGACCACAATATCCTGTTAACTGAGCCACAACAGCAAATTCGGACCCCAGACCAAATGATTATTCACGACCAGTTCGACATGGACAGGCAGGGTCCCCATAATGACATTGGCATCATATTTTACAAGCGTCCGTTTACACTAACCAGTTTCGTTTCCCCCATCCGGCTACCAGATCACAATTGGAATATTGCAGGTTAGAAAGCAAACTAAAGAGAAAGTTATATATTTTCTAAACTTTTGATAAACTCACAGGAAGTGGACTCGTGTCTGGTTGGGGAAGTATTGACAAGTCTTTGACGTATCCAAATGTTCTTAAGATTGCGTGGCTTTACACCATTCGTCCGAAAGATTGTAAGAAATATGGGTCTGCCAGCAATCCAATTACTTATAAGCAAATCTGCATGTTGGGAGATTTGGATGGTTCTTCAACCTGTTTTGGTAGGAAAATTGGTTAGCTCATGCAATTTCCAACTTTTTAATTATTCTGCGGTTTGTATGCTTTTGTAGGAGACAGCGGTGGACCACTTGCCTCAAGAAATAAGACGTTGGAAAACGTCCAGTACGGGTATAACGCGTGGTATTTGGGCGGGATTACATCTTATGGGGTAAATGGTAAGTGTGTTGAGAATTTCTAAGGATTACGTGTTTGGTAATTTACGGAATTATTTTGAGGGCGGCTTACTTGCAGGTAAATGTGGGGACTATTACTACCCACGATTTATGCAAGGGTCTCCACGTATATGGACTGGATTCGAATTCAGGTTAATAAATATATTGATGATAAGCGTTGGCCGGTTAAAATACCTGCGGAGGGAATTGGAAAACGCACTTTTGATTCGGATGAGAAATAACATATTTTTTAAAGATAAGTTTATTCAATTTGCCGTAGGCAATTATTTGTGAAATATTTTATTCGCTTTTGAAACTTTGGTAATAAAGTGGAACAGCAGTGCTACTAACATTAGCCAAGGGATCTTGTAATTCAAATTTTTAGAACGTCTACGTTGAACGAAGGCTCGACCTTGTAGGAATTTTTTTTGGATAGGAGTATGTTATTTCCAGGTAAACGAGTTGTTAAGGCGTCTACTTTGATAAAAGGATCTTGCCCAATTTTTGCACATTTGTGGATATTCAATATCCGATATTGACAGTCACATTAAAGATAATGAGGATAGTTGTTGGTAAGTTCATCGTTTTTGTTTTTGTAATTTAGTTCTTTAGAAAAGTATATGAAAAAATATATACATTGTCGATACAAGTTATTGTACCCAGATAATAGCAAACTAAATACCTCCAATAACAATGGAGATATCTACTACTCAGTAAAACTTTTCTGATTACATAGGTGCCGTTCGAGGATGGACGTCAGGAATTAAAAATTCATGGAATTGTGAGGCGTCAGCTCGTGTATTCCAAACTCATGAGGTTTTAAGGATTTTTCAGGGCAATGTGAACAATTCCAGTTTCTATGAGTTTTGAGGTGAATTTGACATCACAATTTGCGATAGAACACTTCATAGCAACCGGAATATGTGCAGAAAAAGTGTCCCCTTATTTTTGATCTGTATGGATAGAAAGGCGCTGCTGGTTTTAAACCTTTTGAGTTGCTGAGAAAGCAAGGAGTTCTTTCGGATTGGGTGCGATGAATTAAATAGGAGCTGTAGTTTTGGAAGTATTCCAAACAAACGGGACAGCGAACATACTTGCAAAAGTGCTTCTTCAACAGCGGCGCTTCACAGCGTAGTCTCTGACGATATTTTACATTCGTAGGGGGCAGTTGGGGCTCTTAAAAAATCGGGGCTTGAGGATTTGTTCTCTCCATTTCCTTATCTCCTGTTGAAAGCTCTGCTTTAAAATCAATATTCTCCACTTCACTCCAGCCAAACTTGAGCATGTAACTGTTCGGACTATGAAATAGGCTTAAATATTCATTCAACAGTCTTTCCATTGTACTGCATACCATTGATCCAACTTAGGATCGATTTGATGAACATGTTCCCTCGTGTTCAAAATCATATTGATTTTTCCTTTTAAAGTCGTTTTCTTCTAATGTACATATGTTTGACGCAACACCTTAGTGCATTTTTGAACCCATTCTGCTTAAACGTGTGGCTCTGCTACCATGGTTGCGGTAGTTTGCTGTTGCTTTGTGGTTCATAGTTTCACAAAAGCTGGTAGTAGTCGAAGTATTCCACTGGCAAGTTTCAGTTTTGTGAACTAATTGCGAAAACTTTGGATGAAGTACTAACTCGAAGTGACTTTGACTTGCTTTCACCCGAGTTATTCATAGATTCACTGAAAATGGTAGGATGTTGACCGCGAAATTGCAGAGACGCGTTGCCGAATCGTGCTCAGCTGTACTTTGCAAATCCTACTTTTTGATGGTGGGGTGCTACGATCCGGTAGGAAACGGAAATTGAGACACTTCAAAATGCGTCAGACGGTCAAATGATCAAAGTTTTATCTTACCCTCAACGAGAGTATAATGGCTCTGATTTGCAGCTAGTAGAGGCTTTGAGAGCTACTCGGGAAAAGAACAAAAGAGTAAACACACTCCAAGTTATAAAATTCATTGTCATATGCCGTAAAGATTGTTTTGCAGGGGCTCCGTTTTTTGGACAAACGCGAGTAATTAGGAGGGTACCTCGACAGAGCGGCTTCCTAACGAGATATCTGTTTTGGTTTCAATTCGAGCCTAACGTCGCAAACTTCAGGTTTTCGAAATTTTAGTTCACTAAGCCAGTCTGATACTTATGACCTTTTGAAATTGCGATATATAAACTCGGAGCACCTGAGATACCTACTAATATTGGGTCCCCATCGAAAAATAGGGCTGAGCAATGGAAGTTTGTTTAGCTACGTATTTCTTGCCATCAAATCAAAGGAGAATACTGAGCTACCAACAAAAATTACTGCGTTTGCTTTTGGTCTAGTTGTGCTTATGGCCGAATTTGAACGTTACATAAAAATATTTTTTGGTTGCAAAAGCAGAGCAAAAATATTTTAGAAGTGAGAAGAGAATTATTGCTAAATTTTTGAAAGCTAGATTATTTGAAATTAAAATAAGAGATTCCACGTTGACAAATAATAGTAAGGATTCCTTCCTTATAAATAATGATAGTAAAGATTTTCATAAATATATTTATTATTATTAGTTTTAAACAATTACATGAAGGTAGCAACATTTTCCGGCATTTTAGTTTGTGATAACAGATACGTAATCTTTTAAAACAGCAGTATCTTTATTTAACATATTTTATGTGATCAAAGTACGATACATTTTAGTTTATATAATACAAGGTGTTGAGCCATTGAACAACTCTCACTTTTGACTAGCTAAGTGGTTGTGGAATTTCATGTTGGATTCGGCAAGACACTGTCAAGCATTTGAAACAAAGTGTAAGTAATGGAACTGAGAACTAGGCAGCAACATGTTCTTCAAATTCATACATAATCAACATTTACTCCACAGGGTTAGAGTTTATAACTCCAAACTAAATTCTAGTATGATCGCTCGCTGTAATTAAACAAGTAAATAGGACTTTAACCAATCCTTCATTATTGCCTCGTACGCAATTGTCAACTAAAAGAATTGTTTTCCTACACCAGAATTAAAGCGGTATACATTAACTTTTTAAATCTAACTATATACATTTTACTGTATATTTAAAGTTAACAAATTCTGAAACGTGACCAACCTCATTAAAGACCAATCAACGGATTCGTTGCAAACTGAACTAAGGTGGTTCTTAAAACAAAACAAAACACAAGTCCTTTTAGTAGCATTTCATAGACAAATGCTAACATGCAGATACCTAATAAACTCCAATGGACAATAAATACCACAGAAATATTTCCTCTTATTGATAGCACTTTAGCAGGTTCATCACTGAGGAATACTATTTTCGTTTTCTCAAAATTATGCTTCATTTCTTTGATCCACTGTTTCCAGTTCATCCATTCAAGGGCTATTCCGGATTGAACAATATCTCCTAAACGTTTCTCAAACGTAACGGGTGGATAAACAAGGTTATTGAATAGCCACCCAAAATTTGTATTAATCCAAATCTCTTTGCTAATGCTTATTGAATTAATTGACATATGTTTCTGCATCAGTACCGTTGCAAGTTCCGGCTCCACGTCCCTAACTTCACTCGACCATCCAATTAGGGCTGTTTTGTTACAGCTTTGGATTTGCTTGAGATATAGAACCATCGGGCTCAAAAGGTCGTACGCGAATTCCCAGAATGTAGCATTATTGACCAAACACTGGTGATTTAACCAGCCTTCTGTATCAATGGTCTCTACTTTCGCCAAAACAGGGTCATATTTAGAGTGGTTAAAACTCGAACCGGAAGAATTCACCAGATATTCAATAACACTTCTGGATTTAGATGGTTTGTTCGATGGTGGATCTAACGCATTAGCCCACTCGTCATGATTAAAGGTTACAGTTGAAAATCCCAAGGACAACCAATTTGCATGCAAAAATGCTAACTCCAACTCCTCATACCACTTTTTCCCGAAAAAGTGAAATTCTTTTCTGTCAGGTCAGCGAATTCTTCTGGCTTCCTGTGTGGAATTTCAGCTGTCAAGTCAGTTATATTCTGACCTTTATATGCGTTGCTCAAAACGAGAGTTACCAATATCCACGAGCCTGCGACTAAGCCCAGCCAGGTTGTTTTCTTACTATTTACTGCCACCCGACTTCCTTGCTCCAACGATATTTTAAATATCATACTAATTTCCTCAAAAATTCCAACTTCGGTTGAGAACAGAGCATGAGCCAATATGGGCACAGTTATTGTGCAAGCCAGCATGGTTAGCTGCCATACCCACACCCAATTGTCGAATGCTGATATGTAGCCAGTAAGTGAAAGCTGCCCAACTTCTACTCCGCCACAAGTTATGAACTGTAGTCCTTCCTGGGATACGGTAACGTATGGTGCGTCTGGGTACTGGAACAAGAGCTTGTTCCAACTATGTGGATCTACATTTATGGTGGAGATGTTTGGACCCAACATTGCATACAAAATAATGTCACCACAGCTCTGCGACAATTTGTGTTCCCGTAACGTCAATGCGTGACTCCGTTCAAGGTCAATGTCTTCTATTTCTTCTATATCATGAAATAACTCGTTTCCAATGGTCTGCCAATGATCGTTCAAACTACTCTCTCTAGTCATTTTCATATCTTTCGTTGACGATTCATATCTGCCGAATTTGCTACAGGCTGAAATGAAAGGTGGTGTAAACGCTTTGATAAAGACGGTTTGACTGCCAAAACCACTATGAAATCTCCGGGAATCGAAGATAGTTTGAAGAAATAGTTGGTCACATATTGTTTTGGCCCATTGAGAGAATCGTCAATGTGCTCACACCAAGGCTCTAAAATTGGCAATGGGTTATCCGAGAGAAGCATTTGATAGACATCCAATTTCAGCAGAGTATAGAAAGCCCAACTTGACCCAGCGAGTTGCATTTTTTTTTATTGTGGACAACGAGTAAGGCTCCGATGTTCCGTTTTGGGAGCTAGGAACACGGGGTAATATAAGATCCAGATGTCCCTCCGGAAACATTTCGATTTTTGTGTCTGCATAGGAAAGCAAAAAAGAATACAGTTTGATACGTTCTTGGTCGTACTTAACTAAGGCTTTATAGAGTGTGGAATATGATGGGATCAGATATAGTTGGAGGGAGCAGGCACGTCTGTGAAATAATGGAAATGGCTCGAAGTTGAATGCGTAGGACTCGTTTGTAGTAAGCAATGTCCAATTGCCATACAACAGTTCTTCAAAAGTACTTGTGTTTGTTGGGGCCATTTTTTGATATTTCATTCGATAGCGACTGAGTACCATGGGAACGTTTGGTGGCTGATAATTGTAGAATTTTGTAGTACGACTAATGTCGGGGAAGGAATTTGCGTCGGTGTATGAAATAATATGTATCAAACATTCTGGAAAATATCTAAGGTACGCGTTAATATCCCAATTATAAATTGCAGCCAGTTTCTGTAAAATTTTGCATGATCCCGAAGAAACAAAAATGAGACTCAGAAATGCCAGCAATCGAAAATCGCTTAGTTTTCTCATTTTTCAGAAGTTTGAAATGCTAAATGTCTTCAAAATTGTACGGAGATTTTGTTGCAATATAGTTTAATATGTAAATATTATTTCAGGTTAAAAAAGGTGATTCTCCACCAACTACATCCTTGCGACTAACTCTTTCTACAATCTTTAATGTGAACAACCCTGCCTTCGATGAGCTTACGTGGCATCGATAATATCTTGGCCAACGCTCTTATTCTTATTGGGACTACAGAAAGTATTACGACGTAAGTCTAGACTAGAGGTCTATGTCTTTGTCTAGACGACGCTAAAATATGGGAGTAACTCTCCAAAATGTTTTTGACAACCATTACTTAGCAAGACCGTTTTTGAAAGATTGGGTTTGTAGGGAGCACAGAATAGTAACAAAAGTAAGTATTGCTATAAGTGAGGTTTCTTAGCTATTTAAAAAAGTAGAATATGATTTGTGCAGGTTTATTGCGTGACAAAGCATTATATGATTTTACATGTCGAAACTTGTCATGAGTTACAATTTGTATGTAACTTAAAAGGCGCCTTTGTGAGGTATTTTATGCCATTACTCAAAATTAAATGTCTGCCTTTAGTTTGTCTAGTCCCGGAATTCTGACACGCTTTATGTTTAAGTGAAATGAAAAGCTAATATTAAAAGTAATTATTTAAAAGCCTCAGTGAAGCTTTAAAAGGAATAGCTTTCGGAAATGGCACAAACCACATGGGACAGGAGATATTCTATCCCCAAAAAAGACGTAAGATATTTTAAACACCTGTTTAAGCCGACCCCCACAGCAAAAAATATGGGTATCCCTCAGAACTTTAAAATTCAGAACATGCTAATTTAATGATTTAAACTACTAATTAAACAGCAAGCAAACCACATCAAGCTAAAATCAACACAAGGCTAACGATACCTGTCTCAACTGACCAAATCTAGCTACAAATTTTATTAAAAACGTTCCAACAGTTACGCAGCAGATACGAAGAATTGTTATCATGGCTTATCTCAAAACCTTTGAGGTCCCCATGAGGTCAGAAACTTGGCAAATTGATTAGCAACCAATAAGTCTAATTAATTATATTTTGGAAATATATAAAAGGCACATAAAATGAGATTCTAAAATTTTTAAAATTCGAGATGAAGCGGCAAAAATTGTCCACGCTTTGGAGTTGCTGCTTCGGGGCACTTAGCCCCGTTCCAGTGGCTGAAAACCCCATCCATTTTCCTAAATTAACATTACTCTGCAGGATTTCTTGAAACATCCATGATCCAATTCAAGTGATGTTGATTTGTTCACCGTACCTTTGCAGAGTTTTTTGTTGCGTGGTTTGCAGTGGAAATGAAGATGCCGGAGAAGATTACGCCATTCCTTCTTGATGAGCTACTTGCAACGAAATCAAAAAAAGAATATATAACAACCCCATTTGGAGAAAAACAACTTGGAACATCACACATATTCAACTATCCAGTAATCGCCTATTCCATTAATGGCGTCAGTAAAATGAATTAAAAAAATCAAGGTTTACGATCAATCCAGTCGGGTTTCAATGCTCATCCATACAGTTTATTGTGGACAAGTTTCTCGTTAAGATGCCTCTGCAGTCAACGATTATCAGTTTGGGCCTCCAGCAGTTTCTTTGTGTTTTGAACCTTTTCAAATCGTTAAAAAGGTTGATTTAGACAGCTTATCAGCAAAATACTCAAGCACTGCTAATGCATTTTTCTCCCAGGTATTTACAACTAACCAATTTAACAAACTCATTTACATTTGGTTTACTGGAGCTGACACCTCTACATGTGGCCGTGCAACGAGGCCATTTACCATCTAGTCCAGTTCCTTGCTTGGAAATGTAAGTTTAATATAAAAACATCTTTGCTGTTTACTTTACTTTTGTGTTTTGAAAGCCTAAAAGACAAAGAAGTTCTTTCGAACAAAGGGCAGACCATCAGGTTACTGTCCATAAAACGTGGTGTCGGGCTTACTGAAAAAACTTGTTAATGAAAAGGTTCCGCTTCTTCAGAAAAACCTGAATTGTAAGTTGATAAAGTGCCCGATTAAATTCAGGGCTGATGTTAATGCTCTTGATGAAAGTGGAGACATCATTCTTCATAAATCCACAGAGAATCCTTTCACTTCTGATTTTTATCATTGACTTGTTGCTTCTTTAAACGAACGTAAAATTCATACATTTTAACCGACCATTTACACATCAAACCGACACATTACTCTCGACCTCCATGTCAGTTTTCATAACATCACAAAAAAGGTTCCATTTCCAGTTATCATCGACATCGACATTAGCCATTCAGTTTGTGGACTACCAGCGTTTGGTTTATCAAGGTACTCAAAAGGTCATCTCTCTCTT
>LJIJ01000811.1:0-73000 GCA_001718145.1 Orchesella cincta | reverse complement strand
AGAGAGAGCTTTGATTTATTCTTTAGATGGG
This sequence comes from Orchesella cincta, assembly GCA_001718145.1. Lineage (NCBI taxonomy): Eukaryota > Metazoa > Arthropoda > Collembola > Entomobryomorpha > Orchesellidae > Orchesella > Orchesella cincta. The sequence goes on along the minus strand of LJIJ01000811.1, from coordinate 72,969 downwards.
GGGCGTGTGGTGGACGTTAGCGCACAAAAGTAGTCTATTTTTTTATGTGGGTGTTGGATAAAAGAAGATTTTTATTCTTAGCCATCGTGTCATACTGGTACTGGCATTATATTACGTATCGTATCGTAAAGTATCGTCCATCTCATGCTTACAAGTCGTCGGGAGTCGCAGTAAAGATAACCAAGTTAAGTTGATGCATGCATAGAATAAATATTAAAAACATTTTGGGAACACCAGTCGAAATATATGGTGATACTTTAGACTCTCACACGTACACACTCGATGGAAATTGATAGATCCATATAGACAAGATGGGGAATATCGTAAAAAATATTCGAAAACTAGCTCTTCCAAGTCATTATTATTTCGCTCGAAGTAGAGGAAAAGTAAAAAAGGAAAGCAATAGTTGAGTTAAAATGTGTGCGTATGAGCCAAAATGGTATTATACTGCTGTGCCATAATAATGTTACATGATTCCCCAGTGCAAAAGTGAAGAAACGTATTTTTACTCTGGGAACGCAAAACGATCAACCTCTGGTTCTTTTCCTTTCTTATTTCATGTGTGCACTTGACTAAAGCGCAAAGAAGAATATATCTAAATTCTAAATGTTAAAAATTGTGAACTTCAGACCCTTTTTGCCGACGTCAATATCACACAAAGTTCCTTCAAGTCTCATCTCCTTTTGTTATGCTTAACATATATTGCTTCTTTATCACTTCTTTTGACACGACCTTCTACTTTTCATGCGCGTCTTTTCTTCAATGAGCAATTCAGCTTCGATTAACTATTCCAATTCTACTTTTTAAACAGAAATACTTCACTTTAGATAGGATTGTTAGGTCTTTATCGATACACACAATGTTCACACGCAAGACAACGTTATATAAGATTTTACCAACCTTTTTATAACAGGGTAGTCTTATCCCTTATATTTATGCTCTTCACACCACACCTAGAGATAGAGTTCCTATCAGCTTTTATCACATCGTAATTCTTTGCCCGTAATTCTCCTCAACTTCAATTTAAAAAGGACCCGGATGTAGAATGTAATCATAATCATCCTTGTTTACGGAATCTCATTTTTTGCTCTTCATTTTATGATCACGACTCCTTTCCATGAGAAGATCTCTTTAATTGCTATTACTTTTCTTATTGCATTGCACCATCACCTTTTTGAGACTGAAAATCTTCCACTGTACGCACGGAAGGAAGCAGCTTGTTTGATGAAATAGACTGAATCCATAACTATGATGACTGGAAGAGCAGGAACAGTTTTTTATATCCATCTGCGTCATCATGATCATCATCATTATCAAATATTTACCGAACATTTACATCCCCACTAACTTTTGACATTGTGCCTACTTCCGCTGCTTCTCACTCGCAACATCTCTTTTATAAAGCGATTAAACAAACCATTTAACGAACTGTTTCAGTTTTGTACACATTTCCACTCAACTATATAATACTGACGTCTTTAGTTTCCCGTTATGTTATTTCCTCTTGTGTAATCCTTTCAGTTAAAACAGTTTTTATGGGCTTAGCAGCTACTTGCCAACTCATTTATTTACTCAGTCAGAGAGTAGCCTGAGCACACAGCTCCAAATAGAACTAGGGAACGAGCTGAATAAAAATGATTACGTGATGTGGGTACTTAAAAGAGTACAAGTCACGTGACCTCCTTACTCCCAATCCAACTCGAGATAGTTAAAACTGGAAAATTACTCAATTAGAAACCGAATTAGCTCAAACTCTTTTTTAGCAAAGAACCAGAGAGTTTTTTCGTGAAAGTAATGAAGTCCCGTGATAATCTCTGAAGGAGACTTTATATTGGCCTTCACTCTCCCTACTTTCTTACGGGATGATAATGATTGTGTCATTATCAAGAGAGAAATGATGACACTTTTGTTGGGTTGCTCCCCATTACCTTTGCTGGTTATTGGGGTATATCATCATCATGGGATTTGGAAAGTTGTGACATTTCCATCCGAATTACTGGCTGATGCTACTACACGTGTTATTATTCTGACAAGACAGATGAATGCTGGGATCAAAACTGTGTAATCACTTTGGAGATCATTTGCCATCTTGTTTAGCACTAGTTTTTAAGTACGGACATAAACTGAGCTCTTTCAAACATATTAGATTTGCTGCATAGTTATGTATATCATGTAAGTTATCTTGATTTGTCAGGGGAATAACTAGAACACTCTCCCCCGAGTGTGTCTACTTTCCCATAAATGTAATTTCAATATTATGAGCGAGGTAAGTCTCCAGGAAAAATGTACTTTTCCATTTTCCCATCAAAATTTAATGTGTTCGGAGTCTACTCATTCCACCCATATTTTGGTGAAAATCATGAGGCATTAATATTTGCGGGCCGTCTGAGCTCAGCACTATAGACCAAGCAGAAAGGAGAAAGTAAGGAGGATTTTGTGAATACAAAAAAGATACGCGAAACTGGCTGATTTTATTTCAGCTTTTTTTGTTGAAAATGCATGGAATGGCATGCCAGTCTCGTTTAGAATATCATCATCACAATTTCACCATACAAACCTATTTTTTGGGATGACTTATGAGCAAAGACAAGTTATGTAATAACCCACTACTTCGTGACTTACTGGCTAATATTGTACTCTGCCGAGTTTGGTGTGGTACACATATGAATTGGACATCTCAGTTATGTATTTGTCGTTCCACGAAACAAGAAAAGCATCTAGATCTAGATTCTTGAGTGAATTTTGAGGTGTTATATGCTTAATGCTACATTATTACAATTTGAAAAACGGAGGAAAAGCTAGGGAACAATATTATACACTTAGTTCTTCATATTCTGAAGAGGCATGGAAGAATGTCCTCCATAGTTTTTTGTTTCTGGAATAGGAAAAACGGAAAAGGAAACGAAGTTAACTGACTAACTTATTTGGTCTTGAGAAAGGGATGATAGAAGATGAGCCAGATGGAATATGAAAAAACATTTCAGAAAGAAGGAAACGAGAATATATTCCCGGGGTGGGTAAAGTACCTACAACGTATGTACATTAAGCTCGTTTTGGGATGATACAAACATTTATTTATGAGACTACGTACGTTTCATGTGTGTTAATATCAAAAGTATAGGATGTATGTATCTATTTCCATTCTGCTGCATAACTGAGCTATTTATTGGATTGCGTGCTTCTTGAAGAGCGTAGCACATATCGTATCGTTAAAAACAGAAGGAAAAGAAATATATATAGAGATGCGGTGGTGGAGTTGGAAGTGTATGTACTTCTTTTTCGGTCGACGGTCTCAGGCCTTGAAATAAGTTATGATGATAGCGGAGGCCAGACTCATTCCGTTTTTCATTTCTCTTGATAAAATATTATTTGGGCCAGGGGAAGCAAAAGAAAAAAGAGAGTTGCTACTCCACTCCAAGCAAGTTGGAGAGGAAGAAAGAAAGGGAGAGAAGCAAGAAAACGAATAGGAAAAGGAGAAAGTGAAATAGGATAAATGAAATGAAATGAGATGAAATGGTGTAATAAGAAAGCTAGGTGCGTATGTGTAATAACTGCATAAAATGTAGCTTTCTCTTGGGATAGATACGAAATGAGTTACGGTGGGAGAAGGAGTGGGTATATAATGCGAATTTTTTATGAGAAAAGTATGAAGAGATGTCGACTGCGTGGAGAGGATGGCATACATATTTTTGCATTATATTTTATTTGCCTTCGTGTTTGTATCTTTAACCATCCACTGATGCAATTAATCCTATATGTCCATTGATATCGACGTCCACAAATATACGCTGGTTTGTACCTATGAGTTAAAAAAAAACGTTTTGTTAAAATGAGCGTGAACATCATCCAACAGGCTATTTTGCAGAAGTTTTGCATGTAGTTGCATTTTTTTATTTTTTTATTAACTTTTCTGCTCGTACATTGTATTCTTGATTTTCTGAAGAATTTTTTTTGTCAACGTTTTTTTAAGCTTCTTTGTTGCTATTCTCCATTTGTCTGTACACATGTCTCTGGCATTAGTTCTCTGTCTTTTTTCCACAAATCATTCAAGATCAGATAAACCAAGGAGCACAGTGCACATTTGTTTCCCCTTGTTTTGTTAGCTATCCCACGCAAGCCACTAAACCCTCACTTGCATTCATGGTCAAGCCAAGAAAATCGGCAAGATGGAATATGAATAATGACAAGAATTATGGGAAAAAGCAGTAGGAGGAAGCTCTTCAACAGTGACAAAAAATGCACACGCTTGCACATTTAGAAATTAGGTATTTGTATATAAAATATAAATTTGTTTCCTCCACAGACAAAACATAACATATATGTCATCTGTTGTGCGAGTGTGACATAAGAAGGTCAGATTTTTCTTTCATTATTATTACCATAGAAGCCTACAAAAGCCTCAGAAGTTCCTTTATTTAAACCAAAGAAAAGAAGGAAACACCAAAAACCAAACCACACATTTCTTGCATCCAACATAATTGTCACATTGTTGGGAGAGGCAGTATTGACTCGAAACATGCTTGGTTCATCCACTTATATTTGTAATCCCATTGTAATAGGAATTCTCTCTTTAAAATCTTGGCCATCTTGAACGGGGCTTGAGAGAATGAATAGGCAGAAACTTTGGTCCGCTCCTCAGTCAGGAGCAACGGGTAGCCCGCATTGTTTGTTGTCGCTTACCTTCTTTTAAAATAAATGGATAAAAGTACAAAAAGCAAGGACAAATTCTATACAACAATCTTATTATTGTATTCTTGCATGTTTCCCAGTCTCTATTGCTGTGAATGAAAGATTTTCTGTGGACAACAATTATCTACATAAACCACAAAATCAAGAGCAAACGATCTCTATAATTTACTACAAGCATATTTCATCCTTTCATAAATAATGAATGTGATTCATGCAAGCCTCCAAGTGTGTGACATTAGGTCCTTCCTGTCTTTCAATTTCGGTGCAAAAGGTTTCCACCCCACTACCGCGATGGTTGGTTGTCATACAGCAGAGATATTTTTTTCAGAAGAGCAGATGCATTTTTTTTTGCTTCTGTTGAGGCCATAAGTTTTGATGATCATGATGATGACGATCATTGTAAATGATGATGACTGTGGCCATACTCATGTCATGCAAGTTTCTGTTGGTAATGACAAAAAATTTCCTCCATTTGCTCCTTCTTCAAAACTTCCAAGAAGAAGTTGAGGCTTTCCAATTTTCTTGCGGTTATGCTGTTTTGTGGCTGCCCAAGCTTTGAACAAGATGCTTTCATAAAAAGTGATTTCACATTACAAAGTTTCTGTTTTCAGAAAATAAAAGTCGGTGTTTGTTTGAGATCAGATTTCAAGAACAAAGAGCAAGACGGCAACTGCAACTGTAATCATTGTCATCATTACTGAAACTAAAGAGGTAAGGGTAACAGATACAATGCTCATTGGTTGTGGTTTTATCACGATATGATGATCACGGCAAAGATAATGATTGTTTGTTCTGTTTGTAATGTGGTGTGTTTCTGGTTTTAACGGTGGAAATTGAAAGAAATTCGAGCTTTTTTTGTGGTTCTAAAAAGAGCAGCTTGGCCATTGTTTTGTTTTCATACAACATTTTTAGCTTTTACTACATCGAAATTTCAATGCAGATCATTATGTAATGTTGTTTTCCTACGTTTTCTCTGTCTTGTACTGGAGAGGAACAAATTACCTTTGTGAGATGATGCACATTTTGTATTTGGTAATCTACTCTTGTTGAGATTGTTGAACAAATTCAGATTTTAATCTCGTGAAATTCTTCTGGTGTCAAATTTACTGAAAAATTTAGTGACGTCGCCAGCATCGAAATGTAATACGCAAGGGAGGAAAAATTAATGCAATTTCAAACTCTCCGGCTGTCACAGTGTCACACACAAAAGCCAAAATCAGTTGAAGAAATGAAGCCGAATCAAAGCGACAGTTTGGTTTTTGTGGTTTCCGTTGATTCATCTTCAAGTTCCGATTCCGGTTTCGACATGAAATGAACTGTTGTGTAAGCCATTGAGTTTTAAGTTTGTCTGAGAATCGACATGACGCCGAGAACTTGCAAACCAAGTCATATTTCCACGAAAATACATGTTGAAACTGAAGAAGATTGCTGTACCTTACCTCAACATGTTTCTGCTTGTGTGACAAACTGCAGGGAGGGATAGATTCAGAAACTTTGACATCTTTTGTTTATGAAGTAAAAGTATCAAAAACAATCAAGTGAAGAATGAAAAGCCAACCCTCTTTCCACTCATATGAATATTGGATGTTCATTTCGTGAGCAATGAAGCGAGGAACAATGGGAGGACACTGACAAAATATAACCAAAAATTGACCGGACTGAAGTTTTTGTTTTTTTCCTTGAGGATTTATTCAAGATACTGATATTTCTCTTCATTTTTTTATCATCCACTGGAGTTGTCTTTACTTATCAAAAACTTGTATCATCTATCTCATTTCATCATATGGATTTTTGGGGATTTGTTCCACAATTTTCTTGCTCAACTTATTCAAAGATACGGAGACAAGATACGTGTAGCATTTGTATGTCAAACTAGTAGATAGACAATTGGATAACACTCGTATCAACGTATGGGATTTTTCTTGTACATACAAATGTACACGTATCTTGTCTCCGTATCTTTGAATAAGTTTGAGGGCAAAGAAAATTGTGACAAACCCGGCAAAAATCCATATGATGAAATGAGAATAGATGATACAATTGATAAGTAAAGAGCAACTCCCACTGGATGATAAAAAAATGAAGAGAAATATCAGTATCTTGAATAAATCCTCAAGGAAAAACAACTCCAGTCCAGTCAAAAATTTTAGGTATATTTTGTCATGTCTCCCATTTTCCTCGCTTCATTGCTCACGAAATGAACATCCAATATTCATATGAGTGGAAAGAGGGTTGGTTTTCAATCTTCACTTTGATTTTTTGATACTTTTTCTTCATGAAACAAAGATGATCAAAGTTTGGAATCTATCCCTCCCTGTCAGTTTGTCACACAGGAGCAGAAACATGTTGAGGTAAGGTAAGCAATCTTCTTCAGTTTCAATATGTATTTTTCTTGGAAAATGAATTTGTGGTTTGACAAGTTTCGCGTCCATGTCGATTCTCAGGACAAACTTAAAAATATCCTGGCTTACACACACACAGTTTCATTTCATGTCAAACGGAATCGGAACTTGAGACGAGTTTGAATCAACGGAAACCACAAAAACCAAACTGTCGCTTTGATTCGGCTTCATTTCTTCAACTGATTTTGGCTTTTGTGTGTGACACTGTGACAGCCGGAGAGTTTGAAATTGCATTAATTTTTCCTTTCTTGCGTATCTCACGATTACTGGTGCTGGCGACGTCACTAAATTTTTCAGTAAGTTGACACCAGAGAATTCCCGTGGATAAAATCTGAATTTGTTTCAAAATCTCAAACAAGTAGATTACAAATACAAATGGGCATCATCTCACAAGGTAATTTGTTCCTTTCCAGACAAGACAGAGGAAAGGTAGGAAAACAACATTACATAATGATATGCATTTGAAATTCGATGTAGGTAAAAGCTAAAATGTTGTATGTAAACAAAACAATGGCCAAGCTGCTCTTTTTTAGAACCACAAAAAAGCTCTGAATTTTCTTTCAATTTCCACCGTTAAACCAGAAACACACCACATTACAAAACAGAAGCAATCATTATCTTTGTCGTGATCATCATCGTGATAAAACCCACAACCAAGAGCATTGTATCTGTGTACCCTGTACCTCTTTAGTTTCAGTAATGATGACAATGATTACAGTTGCAGTTGCCGTCTTGCTCTTTTGTTCTTGAAATCTTGATCTCAAACAAACACCACTTTTTATTTTTCTGAAAACAGAAATTTGTAATGTGAAATCACTTTTATGAAAGCATCTTGTTCAAAGCTTGGGCAGCCACAAAACAGCATCAACCGCAAGAAATTGAAATGCTCAACTTCTTCTTGGGAAGTTGTGAAGAAGGGGCAAATGGAGGGAAATTTTTTGTCATTACCAAACAGAAGCTTACATGAGTATGCACAGTCATCATCATTTACAATGATCGTCATCATGATTATCAAAACTTATGGCCACAACAGAAGCAAAAAAATGCATCTGCTCTTCTGACAAAATATTCTCTGCTTTATGACAACCAACCATCGTGGTAGTGGGGGTGGAAACCTTTTGCACCGAAATTGAAAGACAGGAAGGACCTAATGTCACACACTTGGAGGCTTGCATGAATCACATTCATTTTTATGAAAGGATGAAATATGCTTGTAGTAAATTATAGAGGAGTTTGCCTCTTGATTTTGTTGGTTTATGTAGATAATTGTTGTCCACAGAAAACTCTTTTCATTCACAGCAATAGATGACTGGAAACATGAAGAATACAATAATAATGTGATGTTATAGAATTTGTCCTTGCTTTTGTACTTTTTATCCATTTATTTTTAAAAGAAGGTAAGGCACAACAACAATGCGGGGCTACCCGTTGCTCCTTGACTTGAGGGAGCGGACCAAAGTGTTTCTGCCTATTCATTCTCAAGCCCCGTTCAAGATGGCTAAGATTTTTAAAGAGAGATTTTCTATTACAATGGGATTAAACAAATATAAGTGGATGAACCAGCATGTTTTCAAGTAAGTACTGGCCTCTCCAACAATGTGACAATTATGTGGATGCAAGAAATGTGTGGTTTGGTTTTTGGTGTTTCCTTCTTTTCTTTGGTTTAAATAAATGAACTTCTGAGGCTTTTGTAGCTTTCTATGGGGGTAAATAATAATGAAAGAAAAATCTGACCTTTCTTATGGTCACACTCGCACAACAGATGACATATGATGTTATGCTTTGTCTGTGGAGGAAACAAATGTTATTTTTATACAAATACCTAATTTCTAAATGTGCAAGCGTGGTGCATTTTTGTCACTGTTGAAGAGCTTGCTCCTACTGCTTTTTCCCATAATTCTTGTTCATTCATGTCATATTCCATCTTGCTCGATTTTCTTGGGCTTGACCATGAATGCAAGTGAGGGTTTAGTGGTGTGGTGGGATGCTAACAAAACAAAGGGAAACAAATGTGCACTGTGCTCCTCTGGTTGTATCTGATCTTGAGTGATTTGTGGAAAAAGAGACAGAGAACTAATGCCAGAGACATGTGTACAGACAAATGTGTGGACAATGATGCAACAAAGGAAGCTAAATAAACGCTTGACAAAAAAATTCTTCAGAAAATCAAGAATACAATGGTACGAGCAGAAATGTTAATAAAATAAATAAAAAATGCACTTCATTGCAAAACTTCTGTCAAAATAGCCTGTTGATGATATTTCACGCTCATAAGGAATTAACAAAGTTACGTTTTTTTATTAACTCTAGTAGGTACAACCTGGCTAGGTACATTGTGTGAATTGGGATATATGGGAGTATATAGGATAATTGCATCAGTGGATGGTTAAATGATACAAACACCAAGGCAAATAAAATATTAATGCAAAATATGTATGCCATCCTCTCCACTGCAGTCGACATCTCTTCATACTTTTCTCATAAAAAATTCGCATTATATACCCACTCCTTCTCCCACCGTAACTCATTTCGTATCTATCCCAAGAGAGAAAGCTACATTTTATGCAGTTATTACACATACGCACCTAGCTTTCTTATTACACCATTTCATCTCATTTCATTTCATTTCTATTCCTATTTCACTTTCTCCTTTTCCTATTTCGTTTTTTTGCTTCTCTCCCTTTCTTTTCTTCCTCTCCAACTTGGCTTGGAGTGGAGTAGCAACTCTCTTTTTTCTTTTGCTTCCCCTGGCCCAAATAATATTTTATCAAGAGAAAATGAAAACGGAATGAGTCTGGCCTCCGCTATCATCATAACTTATTTCAAGGCCTGGAGACCGTCGACCGAAAAAGAAGTACATACACTCCAACTCCACCACCACCGCATCTCTATATTATATTTCTTTTTCCTTCTTGTTTTGTAACGATACGATATGTGCTACTGCTTCTTCAAGAAGCACGCAATCCAATAATAATAGCTCAGTTATGCAGCAGAATGGAAATAGATACATACATTCCTATACTTTTGATATTATACACACATGAAACGTACGTAGTTCTCATAAATAAATGCGTTTTATCATCCCAAAACGAGCTTAATGTGTACATACGTTGTAGGTACTTTACCTCACCCGGGAATATATTCTCGTTTCCTTCTTTCTGATGTTTTTTCATATTCCATCTGGCTCATCTTCTATCTCCTCCTTTCTCAGACCAAATAAGTTAGTCAGTTAACTTCGTTTTCCTTTTCCGTTTTTCCTATTTCCAGAAACAAAAAACTATGGAGGGACATTCTTCCATGCCTCTTCAGAATATGAAGAACTAAGTGTATAATATTGTTCCCTAGCTTTTCCTTTCCGTTTTCAAAATTGTAATAATGTAGCATAAGCATATAACACCGTCAACCTCATTCACTCAGAAGAAGATCTAGATCTAGATGCTTTTCCTTGTTTCGTGGAACGACAAATACATAACGAGATGTCCAATTCATATGTGTACCACACCAAACTCGGCAGAGGTACAATATTAGTCCAGTAAGTCACGAAGTAGTGGGTTATTACATAACTTGTCTTGCTCATAAGTCATCCCAAAAATAGGTTTGTATGTGAAATTGTGATGATGATGATTCTAACGAGACTGGCATGCCATTCCCATGCATTTTCAACAAAAAAAGTGAAATAAAATCAGCCAGTTCGCGTATCTTTTTTTGTATTCAACAAAATCCTCCTTACTTTCTCCTTTCTGCTTGGTCTATAGTGGCTGAGCTCAGACGGCCGCAAATATTAATGCTCATGATTTTCACCAAAATATGGGTGGAATGAGTAGACTCCCGGAACACATTAAATTTTGATTGGGAAAATGGAAAAGTACATTTTTCCTGGAGACTACCTTCGCTCATAATATTTGAAATTACATTTATGTGGAAAGTAGACACACTCGGGGGGAGAGTGTTCTAGTTATTCCCCTGACAAATCAAGATAACTTACATGATATACATAACTATGCAGCAAATCTAATATGTTTGAAAGAGCTCAGTTATGTCCGTACTTAAAACTAGTGCTAAACAAGATGGCAAATGGATCTCCAAAGTTGATTACACAGTTTGATCCCAGCATTCATCTGTCTTGTCAGAATAATAACACGTGTGAGTAGCATCTAGCCCAGTAATTCGGATGGAAATGTCACAACTTTCCAAATCCCATGATGATGATATACCCCAATAACCAGCAAAGGTAATGGGGAGCAACCCAACCAAAGTGTCATCATTTCTCCTTTGATAATGACACAATCATTATCATCCCGTAAGAAAGTAGGGAGAGTGAAGGGCCAATATAAAGTCTCCTTCAGAGATTATCACGGGACTTCATTACTTTCACGAAAAAACTCTCTGGTTCTTTGCTAAAAGAGTTTGAGGCTAATTCCGGTTTCTAATTGAGTAATTTTCCAGTTTTAACTATCTCGAGTTGGATGGGAGTAAGGAGGTCACGTGACTTGTACTCTTTTAAGTACCCACATCTCGTAATCATTTTTATCAGCTCGTTCCCTAGTTCTATTTGGAGCTGTGTGCTCAGGCTACTCTCTGAGCTGAGTAAATAAATGAGTTGGCAAGTAGCTGCTAAGCCCATAAAAAACTGTTTTAACTGAAAGGATTACACAGAGGAAATAACATAACGGGAAACTAAAGACAGTATTATATAGTTGAGTGGAAATGTGTACAAACTGAAACAGTTCGTTAAATGGTTTGTTTAATCGCTTTATAAAAGAGATGTTGCGAGTGAGAAGCAGCGGAAGTAGGCACAATGTCAAAAGTTAGTGGGGATGTAAATGTTCGGTAAATATTTGATAATGATGATGATCATGATGACGCAGATGGATATAAAAATGTTCCTGCTATTCCAGTCATTATAGTTATGGATCCATAGTCTATTTCATCAAACAAGCTGCTTCCTTCCGTGCTTACAGTGGAAGATTTTCAGTCTCAGAAGGTGATGGTGCAATGCAATAAGAAAGTAATAGCAATTAAAGAGATGTTTTTCATGGAAAGGAGTCGTGATCATAAAATGAAGAGCAAAAAATGAGATTCCGTAAACAAGGATGATTATGATTACATTCTACATCCGGGTCCTTTTTAAATTGAAGTTGAGGAGAATTACGGGCAAAGAATTACGATGTGATAAAAGCTGATAGCAAGTTCTATCTCTAGGTGTGGTGTGAAGAGCATAAATATAAGGGATAAGACTACCTGGTTATAAAAAGGTTGGTAAAATCTTATATAACGTTGTCTTGCGTGTGAACATTGTGTGTATCAATAAAGACCTAACAATCCTATCTAAATGAAGTATTTCTGTTTAAAAAGTAGAATTGGAATAGTTAATCGAAGCTGAATTGCTCATTGAAGAAAAGACGCGCATGAAAAGTAGAAGGTCGTGTCAAAGAAGTGATAAAGTAGCAATATATGCTTAAGCATAACAAAAGGAGATGAGATGAGACTTGAAGGAACTTTGTGTGATATTGACGTCGAAAAAGGGGTCTGAAGTTCACAATTTTTAACATTTAGATATTTTCTTTGCGCTTTAGTCAAGTGCACACATGAAATAAGGAAGGAAAAGAAGCAGAGGTTGATCGTTGCCCAGTGTAAAAATACGTTTCTTCCACTTTTGCACTGGGAATCATGTAACATTATTATGGCACAGCAGTTATATACCATTTTGGCTCATACGCACAGCATTTTAACTCAACTATTGCTTTCCTTTTTACTTTTTTCTCTACTTCGAGCGAAATAATAATGACTTGGAAAGAGCTAGTTTTCGAATATTTTTTACGATATTCACCATCTTGTCTATATGGATCTATCAATTTCCATCGAGTGTGTACGTGTGAGAGTTTAAGTATCACCATATATTTCGACTGGTGTTCCCAAATGTTTTTAATATTTATTCTATGCATGCATCAACTTAACTTGGTTATCTTTACTGCGACTCCCGACGACTTTTGTAAGCATGAGATGACGATACTTTACGATACGTAATATAATGCAGTACCAGTATGGAACGATGGCTAAGAATAAAAATTCTTCTTTTATCCAAACCCCATCATAAAAAATAGACTTTTGTGCGCTTAACGTGCCACCACACGCCCGCATCTAAAGAATGAAATCAACTCGGAAAGAATGTGTCTCGTCGTCTTCTTGGGCTCACCACCACCGGGTGATAACCTTCGCCTTTCTATCATCACTTGGCTTGGCATCCCACATACATCCCATCGTCTTAAATATCTGCAACGTGTTTGGTGAAGGTGCCATATCATCATATCATTGTCATATGTAATGCATCTTCATTCTCTTTTCAGGAATCTTGCCATTCCCATCCAGGAGTATCATAATGATTATGATGAAGACGATGACCAAAGTAAGCTACCTAAACCTCTGCCATTCTGCCAAAATAGTTGTCTAGAAACTCCTCAAAGGAACGATGAACGACACCCACTTCATCTTGGTGAAGTTGGCTTTGCTTTTGGCTTGGCTGATATGATGATGGGAATGGCACCGTATCATAATAAATATGAGCTGCTTCCAACCAATGTACATTGGAATCTGGCGGTGTTGAATGATAATTCGATGTGGTACACTTCTCTTCAAGGAGTTTGATGGGAAGTGACGAGCACAAAGGAGAGTAGACTTTAGTTCAAAGGCAAACACGGGGCTTAAGGCTCACCTATTACAATATTGTGAAGGACACAGTCAATCCAGAACCAGCATACATTACTTTGTCATGTCTTGAATCATAAGTCTAGCCTGCTTTCCTAAAAAAGAACTACAAGCAAGTGTAAGAAAAAATATATTTTGTGTAGAAAGCAGCCGCATCATCAGTAAACGTAATATTAAAGCGTCAACAATATATTTTTCGTCTTATAATAATAGTGATATGACTGCAGGTTTCTGGTAATTTCAACTCATGTTGTTACTATACTGAAGAATTTCAATGCAAACAAAATCACAATGTTCCTAATATGCTCCTGCACTCGCATTTTTCTCACAGTGTATCGCTATCGTACAGTATTGAATTGCGTCCGATTTTTTATGCACACACGCACAGCAGCATTTTGGAAGAAAGAAAATACTCTGCTTCAGCCGACTTCTTTAGGAGTGCAGTGCAGGACATGGCAAAGCAAAGTAAGCATAGCTAATCCAAACTCATCCATCTTACTTATTTCGGTCGATATAAAAAGGGTCTCCCCTTCAAAATGTTTTCTCTACTTTTTTATTCAACTTGACGACTAAAACTCTCACACATGCAAATAAATCCATCTCTACACATCCATTACAGTCAGCAGTCAGTGAAGGCTGCATGAATGACTTAAGTTGGAGGCTTAAGAGCATCTGAAACGATCCTGATGCTTTTTAAGTTGATGCCATTTTCAGAAGCAACATTGGGTCCGAGCAGAAGCAGTATTGGGCTTTCCTCATGTTTTGTTTGGTGTTGTCGTTATTGTAATAGCAGCTCTCATTGATGTACAAACACAGGCTCACGCAGTTCCAGCGATTATCTAACAGTCATTAATGGTCGTAGAGCTCTTTTCCTTACTACATCTTTGTAATGTTGTTGTCAAAAGCAAAAAAACAGTGAGAGAGGAAGGAAAGTCAACAGAAAATCAGCAGCAGTCCTCCTGCCATTGGCATGTGGCCATGCTTCCTTTTCCCGGGAGGGATCCCACCAATTTATGCGAATAAAAAAGTATTTCTGCGATAGCATCCTCATTGTCGTCTCCTGCAAAAAAAAAAAGAACAAGCTTCGTCCTTGTGCCTAATAACATAATGAAATATACATGAAAAGGAAGCTGCCAATATTTTGAATAAAAAAAGGTAGAGAAAGGAAAATAATGGAAATAAAGTTAATGCTATCGTGTCTTGTCTTGTAATGATGATGATGATGGTATCATGCGATAAGGAGCATATTATCGTCATTATTATTACTCCACAAAAAATATGGAAACGACCAAAAACCCAGCTCCTTTCTTTGACTTGACTTCTCCAGAAGAAGGAGATGGGACCACAAGAAGAGCATTCTGTCTTATTATTATTCTTTCCTGGTACAGATCATCAATACATAACACAATAATGATATTATACATAAATACGTACATTATGTTGAGTGTGTACTCTCTAAAAAGGAAGAAAGAATGAAAAAAACGTCTGCCTCGATCCACCATCTCCTTCACTATTATTAATAATAAGAACGGACCCTTTTGTTCTCCTTTCACTGGCACAATGAACAATATCTTAGCACATGTGCATGTGTGTATTCTATTGTATTGTGTGAGTGAGTAAAAAAAGACGATCATTATAGACAAGACTGGCTTTTATAAGAGAGCTTTTCAATAAAAAGATCTCCAGGAAGAAAAGTAGGAAGTTTTTCATGTACCAGTACCACATTATCTCTCTGGTATGGTAATAGTGATGATGCTGAAGCCAAAGGAAAGGAATAATAATAATTCTTGGCTCTTACAAAGTATTCATGCTCACAATCAGTTGAGGAGGAGATGATGGGGTGGTGGTGGTTCAATAGTTATGTGATATGAGCGAGGTAATAACGAGGAAGGGAGAATGATTATGTTAATAATAGGAAAAGGTGGCGAGTGGTGGAAGGAGTGAGTGTTATGGCGAAAGAAAACAGAACAAAGGGTCAGTAGATAGAGCTAAGGTGTTGTTGCAAAGTTTCGGACTCTGATGATTAAAATTCGGACCCCGAATTCGAAAAGTTTTTTATGTGTGACTTATTTTCCATTTGTCAAATGTGTTGGAATCAAAAAATTAATTTTGTAAACAGATCACATTAAATGATTAAACTACTAAGGAAATTCCATGATGATCACTGTCACGAATAGCAGTCCAAATGAACTTGTCCTGTCTTATATAATCACTTAACCTCACAGCCACCGAAATTGTTTCTTCGAAATGAGGCTTTTTCCTCCATCCACATCAACCTCACATTGAAAAGTCATGGGAAAATTTTAAAGTAAAAAAATCAATACTCAGCAGCAAGACTCCTGAAATAATTATACTATCTTAACATCCCCCTAATATTCAAAAGAAGAGTACTTTAGCCAAAAAAAAACTTCACGGTTCAGGTCAATTACCATCATACACGCTATGCGAGAGTTTTAAAAATTGAACGGTGATTCAACATCTAATTCCAGAAAATCCTGAGTCACATTAGCAGGCTCATTCTGACGTTCACATCAAGCAAGTTGAGGCCAGACGGGGTCCACGGTGCGTTACATCTTCTTTGTTCTACCTCGTTCACTTTTGTCTTTGTCTGACTCGTTCTCGTTTGTTATACTAATATTAGACCAAGCAAAAAACATATATTACATGAAAAAGCGCTCTCAGCAGAGCTCACATCTCTTCAAATATTTATTTCAAACTTCACGCATATTATAAAACCGGTCTCATCATCATAATCACATTGAGAAAGCTTTTCTTGACTGAATTATTTCGGATACTTCACACAATTTGTGTTGTTAACCCTTTCTCAACAAGAATACTTCACAGTTCCATATAAAACATTTTTGGAATGCAATAATAGCCTCCTTTTAAAAAGAAAATATGAGCATATAAAAAATTGATGGAATTGAAAGTCAAGATTTTCCAAGAGCAAGTTCTTCACCTTGGCCTTATCACAAGAAAATATCTGAATGGACAATAAAGTGTAGTAATTTGGATTCCTTTTCATTGTGATATTATCCATTTGCCTACGATCACGAGCCGGAGGAGTACTCAAGCAATTGAGGCAGGTTTTGTTGGAAGGTAAGCTTAACTAAAGAGAAAACAAACGAGGAGACTCTGCTCATATCATCTCACATCCCATATTACATAGTCATGACTCATGAGCATCATGATTGGGTTAACGAGCTCTCATTTCTCTCGTTTCCTTTTCAAAGCTGCTACATACAACTCTATAATGAATGTTATTTTGAATGTTAGAATGTTAACTCTTTAAAAAATATTATGTAAACTACATTCCCCGTTTTTTTTTCTCTCAAAAAAACTTACCCTTTTTTCACCCTCATCCTTCCATCCTCATTTCAAATATCCCAGCAATTCACATATTATGATGACTGACTGACAGACAAAAATAATAAGTTGCATGAACATTCTTGTTGGGAAAAAATTGGATGCAAAGCAATCTTCCATAGTTGATTTGATGTGAGAAAAAAATCATCTTGCAGACCAGAACTGCATGGTTTGGTATGCTTGGCAGGAGTTCCATAATATTCAGAAGCATAATGTACACATTTTGTAATGCACACGCATTATGGAATGAAAACACTATAACAGTTTACAAGCCTCGTTTAAACATCATCGTTGATGGCAAAAGCATCTAGAAAACTAATATATGCACGTTGAACCAAGAATGATAATAATATTCAGGAGTAGTATAAAGAGGGGCTCATAGATACGAGTTTGAGTCAGTCATTCATTCAGTGTAAATATAAAAGCGGTGGTTGTGTTTGGTTTTTTGGTACATGGTTTATTATAATGGTGTGATGATGACTATGATGATGATAATAGCCCTCTTCGCTCTTCCTCCCCGTATATCTACATGTAAAGTTTAGTAAACTCTCTCTGCCATGTTTTACAGTTCATCTCTCGTTTTTGAAACAGTATTTTACTTACCCTTCATTTCACAATTTCAACAAGCAACAACATACATTATATTTCAAATATGATGCTCTGGTGTTTGGTTTGGCTAGAAGCGTTAAGGGCAAAGTAGAGGCAACCCCGATTCAATCCCAAGAACCCTTTTTTTTGTTTCCTTTTATCATATCGTG
Organism: Orchesella cincta; assembly: GCA_001718145.1. Classification (NCBI taxonomy): domain Eukaryota; kingdom Metazoa; phylum Arthropoda; class Collembola; order Entomobryomorpha; family Orchesellidae; genus Orchesella; species Orchesella cincta. Next base: position 55,049 of record LJIJ01000811.1, on the reverse strand, counting down.
CACGCATACGCATCTCTCTGTCTGTCTGTCGGAGTTTTTTCTGGTTGCCTCGTTATGATCGGAACATAATAATAAAACTAATAATCTAACACAAAGCAGCTTCAATATGATGTTGAAGCTGAACAGTCCCTTGGGGAAGGTAGTGCTGTGGGATGAATTGAAGAAATATTGGGGTTTTTGGTCGGGCATATCTATTCTCATTCTAATTTTAAACTCTTCAAAGTCCTTTCTTTGTCTCTTTTAATGAGCAAATGCAACTGAAATCTATGGTTAAATCGCACAAGTGTATAAGAAAGGGTTGCTGAAGAAAATTTGTACTTTATTTGTATCATTCCAACATTATAATCAGAACTAGTTTCATAATATTTTGGTTGTTGTTTCAAAATTGTACCTATTTATCCAGCAATAACATCTTCCATTTCACGAGGAAATTATAGTGTAAATCATGGTCGTTATTGAAATGGTTCCTTTTCCTGGTTCCAAACAAATTGATAGGATAATCCTTTTTGGATAAATTTTATCAATAGAGAAAATGGTTCATAATATGATATTATGCAACTATATCAGCTCAAGCGAGCGGGTTCAAGAGGCAGCCTGTCTGAATCAAATCAAAGGGTACAGAAATAAAATGGATTACATTTTTTTTAAAGAGCAGTCTTTTTTGTATGGAATAAAGTAGTGCTTCAAATAATCATTCAAAAGCACCCTTCCTTTTCTAGTTCAGTCGCTCACTCATGATCATCATGCTCTGATTTTTTTCTCTCAAGTTGATCACACAGGTACACTGCTCCATTTCTGGTTATGTTATGTAACCCCCAAACATATTAACTATGACATGACAATATTACTTGTAAATTCGGAGCATCATCCAAGCAGCATGCAGCTGAGTTGTTTATCATATGAAAGGGAAATTACAGGTATTCAGTGACGGTACGCCATCACAGTCAAATTGTACGGATTCACGATCACGATCAACTCATTCATCCATCCAATCCATCCTCTTCCTCAATCTGTCCATCCATTTTATAGCGAGCAGCGAGACATGGAATGAATCCAATAGGGAAATCGTGTACAGTATAAAAACATTCAAAGCGTTTGTTTGCTACACATTTTTGTTGTTACGTTTGCTCAACTTATGCATTATTAAAAAGGGAAAATCGAATCATGTTTTGAAAGTTCCGAATACGGAATAAATTATATGGTTGATGCAGAGTTTACTTACAAATACGGAGAACACTTTTACTCGTACTTTATGCTGAAGATTGAACACTTCTTTCGATAAATAATCGACGAGCATTGAGAAATTGGCTATTATTATGATGAATATATTGTTATGTAAGCACAACTGAAAAAATATATGAGGTGCGCATCATTTGTGTATGTCAGTATTATTTTGTGTGCTTGCTTACAACTAACTTACCATGGTCTAGTTAATGTGGATGGGGAAACGGAATAAAAAATGGAGGAAATAAATTACATGTACAGATGAAATGGCTGTGTGATCATGTTGAGTACCTGATACTTTGATTAAGTAGGGTAATGTAGCTGGTGAGTTTATGATGAGCTGAATTGTACATTTTTAAATATGTCTGGCTGACACAGTCGCCTGGTTTCTAAATGAAGGTATTAATCAGGAAAGGAAGAATGTGAGCAACAAGGCAATTACACAAGCTGCTATGTTGGGAAAGGTAAGTTTTTAGGGTATTTTTCATAAATGTGGCTTGGTTTGATCGAATGACGAATGTAAAAATTTTAAATGTTGATATCATATCAGAGACCAGTAAAGCGAAATGATATCTGGCATCATAAAATCTATGTTTAAGTTGATTATTCTTTCAGTGGCTTTGGTATGAAGCACAAAAAGTGTTAATAAAGGTGAAAGGGAGGCTGAGTCTGTTAACTGCTACCTTTTTAAAAGTGTTGGATAGAGAATCCATTTGATAATGAATGAGGATAATGTAAAACCCTGCTGAAATAGGACCGGGCCAGACTCCATTCATTGTTGTCACGAGATGTAAAAGTGTGTCTTGAATTGACTATTTGATCTGCAACGACTGCAAAGGCGACCCTTGAACTTCCTAGCATCAACTGAACCACTCCACTCCATTCATTACAGACTGGAAACCAGCAGGCAAAAGCTAAAAGACCGACACATACCCATTTCTCCCCAGCTTGAGATGATTAGCTCACATTTTATTCATGCATCCATCCATCCCACATCAAAAATATATAAAATGAACCACTTGACATTGTAGCCCTGCTGCTTCCTTCCATTGTCACCATTTGCAGCACGTTGCACAATGCTGGAGCCCTACAGAAACTGCTACTTAACAGAAACACGCAGACTTGAATTCATTAAAGGGAAAACTAATAAAACCCGTATTCCCCTTTAAATTATTGGCAGCTGTGTAAGCTCATATGAAATAAACATTCCATCCCGTAGAAAAGCAGAAGCAGCATATTTTCAGCTCGATAAAATGTTTCGGCTTGTTTGCATTTTGTTATTTTAGCTTAAGAAGAAAAACCCCGACTTGGGACATACTTCATTTCATCCATAAAGTACAAACATGCATGTTTCTCTTAAGCAATCTCCCTTGTGCATCATTATTTTTATTAATTTCTGTATTTACCAATTTGTAACTGAGGAGCTCCCTTTCTATTTTGATCTTTATGCAGAGTATTCAACTTTAAGTGAGGGCAACTGAGCTGGTGCTCCCTTGTATAATATTATGATACAAACCCAACCTTGCTTCATTGAACTGAGCCAAAGCTTTCATGGCAATTTAGTCGGGATGCTCCATCATCTCTTCTGGAGATAGGGAATTTGCAGGATGGATGAGCCATGGTATAATACAACACGACAAAAATATTATTCAACTTCTTATTTACATCATAAGCTGTCTCCTATCTTGTTCTGCTATATGATGATCATCATCCATATACGCATTTTTGCTCCAGCTAACTCATCTCAAATCTCAATGGTTTTGAGTCAGCAGCATCCCAAAACAAATTTGGTGGAGCATTTGTCTCGCTATTTCTTTCATTTTCCCTTTCTCTCTCTGGTTCTGGTTGTGTTGTTAAGAGTGAAGATTTATCTTTTTTCTTGACTGCCACCGCTGCCCTCACCATTTCTTGTTGGTGAAATATTATATTTGTATGTTTTCCCCAGCTCGATCTCCTCTTAAAATATTTTAGGATGAATCATTCATCCTCTCCACTTCTCCCAGCTATTTCTTTCATTTGTTTAAATATATTTGGAGTAAGGAATGCATACTATCTTCTTCCCGTGTTACTTTTCCCTAACCTAATAATACGAAACTGTTTCACAACCTTCACGGACGTGGCCGCGTGTTATCATCATTTCTATTCCTGTTTCCTTGATAAGTTCTCCCATATAATTTAAGTGCTTGTAGCCACTTTTCCACCAGGCAATATTACACAGTAAACTGCACAGATAATAATAATAATGGGAGTACTACTGCAGTGCATTATATTATTGGATGGTTTTGACATTCGTAAATGGAGGTGGTGTGGTTCTACACAGTCAGTTTATGGTCTTCGTCGACATACATAATATCGTTGCGTTGCAATGGAACTTTTTCGGGGGCAGAACTGTCTGCGAGAAAGTTTCAAACATCCTGACTCCTACTCTTGAAGGGAAATGAGAAATATTTTGGGATGGCTATCGTAAAACTACGCATTATATATTATACTAGGGTAGCTGCTAGCTGAAATTGGACATTTGGGATTTAAATAATTCCAACAAAAAAAGTTTTACCCAACTTCAAATTTGTTACGGGGACGAGACCATGATCATCATGAGTAAACGTCAGACATAGTGCCACTTTGTATTGCAATTTACTGCGGAGGCATTTCTCCAGTGCAGTTCAGAATTGCTCTTATTATTGTCCTTTTGTAAATAATGTGGTTACTCACTTGCTTTTTTGTGGTTTGCTCTATCTAAATTATTTATCCAAATGTGAACAATATTATTGTACGTACACCCCAACCAAAATACATGCAATCTTATTATGAAACATCCAGGGACATTAAGTTGTGATGATCACAATCATCAAGATTGGTTTGGTATGCCAATGTTTTTATTGTGTGCGTACAAACAAAAGCAACCTCATGACAGGGGCAAGGACAAAGCCTTGGGAAGGGAGAATGTCAGGGAATTCAATCAAGATTGCAGTGAAGATTTGTTGGACAAGTTGTTGTTAAAGTGGGGGATGAGATGACGATGCAATATACGCATTGCATTGCTGCGGTCAATATTTCAGGTAATAAAAGTTGCATCAGTAATAATAATCTGTGACCTTGGCTGAACTAATCGAGAATGGAAATGAAAGTAGAGAATTTTTCACAGGTTACAATAATAAAAATAAGAAACATTTTTTACACTCGCATCATGATATGATATATATGAGTAAATGTTAATACCTATCCATCTCCTGCTGTCTTTTTTGTAGCTCGCTGTTTGTGGTCATGTTGAGTCGACATGGGGTCCCTTGTTTTACGCTGTACTTTTTCATCACCGTCATATTATAAAAATAGTGGAGTTACAAGCAAAATGTAATAAATCGAAAAGGTTGCTATCAATTTGAATGAAAAATTATTGCTCAAGTAATATTTTTACTGCTGTCCTATTTTATAGGAAAAATGAATTCAAGTCAAAATGAAACCCAGCAAAGAATTTAATGCTACTCTCTCTGGAGTAAACCAAGCTCTGTCAGCTAAAAATAGAAATTTTTATTATCCCAATCCAACGGCATGTGTAATAGCATTGCGTATTGCGTATCCTTTCCTGTTTCCCTAATAATATAAAGGAAAAGTATGACCTCAACAGTATTATTAGCTTTGTTATGGACAACAGGAGGAGGAAAGGAACACAGATCCAGCCCAATTTTCGCACCACACGTATTGCCCACTCCTTTCATCCGTGGAGAAAGACACTTGAGGAAAAAATTAGGTAATTTATACATTATGTACGTTCCTCAATTCCCCAGCCCGTAAAAACAGAGCAGACATTTTTACCTCTGTCTTCATCCCCCCAAAAGTAGTCTCCTTTTGAGGAGAGAAATGGATCTCAAGGGACACCAATAATTTTTTGCGATATAAAGCTCTCTACTAACGTAACAACTCTTTCAGATTATATTCTCACGTAGGCTCACTGGCTATACCACATTACAATACATCCAATACTTTAGCAAAAGATGTGTGGACTCCAGACCAGAATCGTGTACACACTTCATGAGAGATAAGGGGAAAAGCCCTTTTACTTCATTATCATCGTGTTCTCCAGTTTTATACACGTATAAAAATAACATATTATTCAACTGTATCCCGTTAGCGTAACACAAAACTCTGAAATATTATACACAAGAAGAGAGCGTCTAGCAGCAGCACCATTATAATGGAACTGACTCATTATAAGCAATGAAAACGCTTCTGGTGCTAAGCTGCTTCCAGTGTCTTTTTAAAACAAGTTCAACGTGGGAGCAGTAATAACCATAGAATATTAAGTCTACGCTCACGTTTTTCGCCAAAAGAAATATATAGCAGCCATAACCAAACCAGGAGTAAGTAGTAGATGATATTACTACGAGCGTGTGTCTGTAAGCAGCTTATATATTGTTCATCCTATAAAAAAAAGTCCTTGCTCCAGAACCCCACAAACGTGTAATGGCAATAATGGTTGACAGGGTACGAGAATGTTGGCCGACGCGTTGCAATTTTATTTCCCATATGGGCAATACACACAGAACCCAATTAAAAGAAAACGGTGGAGCACCAAATTCTGCTCTGGAGGCTGAGTGAAAGTAGCGGCTGTAGTGAAAACTCGTCTTTTTTTCAAACATTTTTTAGCCCATCACATGCAAGCATGCATGCATGCATGCATAGCGAATAAAAAAAGAAAAGTCAGCTGAAATACATATATATATTTCTAGAACCACACCACCACCTTCTTATTCTTCTTTTTCCAGGTTTGGCAGTCTTGAAATCCCTCCTCTTCTTGTGCGAAAGTCATGATGGGAGAGAATGGCACCGCGAGTAAAAGTGAAATACAATGGTTAAGAGTGTGTATAAAATAGCCTTCGTCTCCCTGAGAAAAAAAATCCTTTCTGACAACCAAACTGACTATATGGCTACCTAGTCATGCAGGGATTGCAGTTCACTGGACCACATGACCGCTTGTTTAAGTAGTACACTAATGCAATGTGTGCCATGCCAAGGCACTTTCGGTATAATGTATTGTTGTACTATTTTGGTATTTCTTATTGCTCCTTCATTACCTCTCTTGTGCATTGGCAGAGGGCTTGTGGCGTGTATTGAAAGCACTTCATGTTCAAACCAGAAGCGACCTTTTTCATTCACTTTTTTTTCCTTTCTTCCCAAACCCCTCGATGAAAAGGACCCAGAGCAATATTAGCGTTATCTCAAACACTATGATTCTGATGAATAGAAGGAGAAAAGTTGGAAATACTACATGATCGAATGAAGCCTTTCTCCTTTCAAACGGATTTGGATGAAGATGATCACAGCTTTGGGAAAGGAGAACAAGGCTCAGCGAGCCCATAATGTGCTTATGAAACTATGTGCCATATTCTTCCCCAAAAAAATTCTTCTCTTCTCCTTCAATTTCTTCATCATAATCGTTGTGTGAAAGTGAAATTCCAAAAGTGAAATCTTGCAGAAATAAAATGGAACGAGGAGAGCGAGAAAAAAAAGTGCAATGAATTTTGCTCGAAAAAGACAAGCCAAGCCAGGCGAGGATTGTCAATTGTGGGAGAAAATCTAACTATGCAATAATGCTCAACACACTCCAAATCTTTTGGTGCACTTTTTTATTGTCTCGTATGATTCTGCAGCTTTAAAACCCAATGTGTAACTCTTGCATGTTTTCAGCCAAACCAACAGAACAGATAAAGTGTCTCCAACCATAAACTCACAGCTCGTCGCAAAAAAATCAATATTTTATGTATGGATGAAATGAGAGTGTTCAAATTTTTGCAGCTTCAACAAGAGAACAATGTGTTTGGTTACAAACGGCTATTATAAGTAACATAACATAACAGTATATCTTGGAAAAAGGAAAAGTACATTATTTCCAGCAAGATGAATGTACCAACTTTGTTCGCTCATACATACGCTCATGTGCATGAAGTAGATCTGATGATGTTTTGCATTTCCTTTTTTTACTCCTTCTATTTCATCCTGGTACATTTAGCACGAAGAAGTCTCCAAAAAACTGCTGGAAATTACACGGAATCAAGAGCGAAAAGCATAGTGAAAGCACACCAAAGCCATCCCGTATGTCTCTCTCTCTCTGAATGAAATGGTTTGCTTGTCCTAGTTTCAGAAATGCTCGAGTTTCACTGAATGCTCTCACTGTTGTCTAGCAAGATCTTCCCCTTTCATCTCTGATGATGGTTGGATGACTCTCAAGAAGATGCAGAGATCATTCTTGTCATTTTCTCTTTTCACACTTGCCTAGTTTACTGCTCTGCTTTTCTGCATAATAAGTATTGTAATTCAGTTCAAATTCTAATAGCAAAACTGGCTGGGTTCAAGACGACGATGTAGATTCCTAAATCACCTAAATAGGAAAAGTGAAGAGCTTCTCCATTAAGTGATTCATCAAGAAGGCAAATAAGACGTGATGTCATGTGAATCATGAGCAAGAAAAAAACTCGAGCTCTGGAGATGAAGTAACCATAACCTACTACATGATGATTTTCTTCGTCGTATCCTGCCCTATTACAATCAAATCAGATTGGCAAAATTAGACCAGGAATATATGGAGATGCTGATGATTTTGCAAGACCGAGTTTTTACACTGATGGTTGGTGATGGTGGCATGGCAGTCAACTCAGACATGAGGAATTTCGGAGGAATTCAATTTTCATCAATTTTCTCATTGTCATTTCCCTTCCCTTTCTGAAGCTTCTGGAGCCTGATGGAATTTCCCGATTGGATTCTTGCGAAGCTTTCATTTTTAACTGCTTTTGGCTCACTCGGGCTTCCTTTTTTTATGAAGTGTCTTTTTCATTAGAAATAAGCGGAGCTCTGGAACTCTCTCTAGCCTGGTTTCATTTGGTTCGTATCCAGCGATTGAGATTGATTGATAGCTAAATGAATGGAGGAGACAACCTCATTTGCATATTGTATTATTGTAAACGTGCGTAAGTTCAATCTATGCGAGCCATAAAACTTCTCATTTCATCTCGAAACTAGAATGGTGTTTGATAATTGCAATAAATATTTTTGTCTGTTACTACTTTTCAAAACAAAATTATAGTAATCATCATTGCCAGGTCTAAATCAATATGTTTCAAGCTTCATTTCAGCTGCCTTTTTAAGCAGCTGTTAAGTGACTCGTGAACAATTAAAATGGTTGAGCATGACACGACCGGCATGGTTCCAAATCCTCAATTACTTACAAGCAAATTCACACATAAAAAAATTGCAAGTTGCAAACTCGCAACCTTCTTTTCCCCATCAATATCATGAGAGCTGTTTTTTTCCTTCGTTTAAACGGTTAGTATACATATGTACACATATTATATTGCGGGGATTTCTTGAACACATTTTTTCTTGCAGTTTCAACTTTTCTAACAAACTACTTACTTAAGCTGCCTTGTAATTCTCTCACTTGTTATTAGCCAGTAATTAAGTGCAAGTTTTAGTAGGCGAAAAATGAGCAGCCGCATCGTAAAAAGGGAAGTTGTCGGCATTTTATATTTTTTAATATCATTTTATTTCACTGCAGAACTCAAACAGCAACTATGTGTATTTACTTGCCTAGTTTTCGCTATAAGTTATAGTATGCGTGTTTTGAATCCATATGTGTATATATTTATGTACGGTTCATTACAACAAAACCTATTATCGCAAACAAACTACATATTTTCACAACCCTTCATTTACTCTTCGGAATAGGGCAACAGCTACCAGTTGCCAACTATTACAGGCTCGTAAAAAAAGTTTGTTTTTTGCATTTTTCCCTTTTGCCATTAAATCTACAACTGCCTCGTGGTGTGGTTCACATACTATTCCAATAGTCAACTTCTCCGTCCAGTCAGCCTACTTTTTCACATCCAAGCAAGAATGAATTGGGTAGCTAGCAGCATAACATAGTGCAAACAAACATAATAAAATAAATACATTTTAACAGCCAGTCCCAAACCAAACTATTGGAGACAGACTCAAGTTTTCTTTCAACTGCATCCAAAATGCTGGGTTTGGTGAAGTGAGATAGTGTAACTCTGTTAAGTAACCGCACACTCTTTCTCAGAAGAATGAAGCCACAGAGTTTTGGCTGGCTCTCATAAATTGGTATATGGGCATGGCAAAAATGTTGCTTGCATTTATATAACAACATCTCTCTCTTGCCGTTCTGCACAAAAGTTACTTTACAAGAAACAAATGAAAACTGGAGGGTGTCTATCCTTCTGCCCTGCTGCTGCTGCTCCTTCAATTGTGTATTAAAAACAAGAAGTCTCTCTCCTCTCGAGTTTGTTAGTTTAAGCCTTGCGAGAGAAGAAGAGATAAAAAGTGATGTGATGGGAGAATGAGACTTGTTCCTAAGGTTCGGCAACTTGTTTGACTTTTTAAGCAAGCTGGGCTTATAAGAAAGCAGCAGCGTGTTTGCCTTTTGTGCACAAACTAAACAGCCCCAGAGAACCAGTGTTTATCATGATAATTACTCGACACGAATTATTCCCCTTTGTTATTTCTCTTATTAAGCATTATTGCAATTTGTAGCTCATGCTGACTTTGGCTAATATGAAAATGGACTTGCTGTTCTGAGAGCGGGTGAGTAAGCAAGAGAGATAAAAATCAACTGGGATTTTATTCCAAACTGGTGAACTTGTTGTGTAATTGTGTAATAATAACAATAATGAATAACGAGAAATAAGCAATATTGTACCTTCATCCTTTGAAAAGACATACAAAAGAATTTTTCATGCTAAACGCATTTTTTTAAATTCTCGTTTTGATAATTTCATTCAACTTTCAAGTAAAAGTCTACATCATAATTTCACAGCATCGTCATCATCAAAAGCCAGTGTTATCTACTTTGAACCAACGTAGTTTACATGACAGTAGGATTCAAATTATTTTTTTCACTCTCCCAACCTCACTGACCATTGTATTGCATTGAAATCAAGAAGAAAAAACAAGCACTCCAACGGTTTATTATGTTGCAGACATATTTTACACTAGTTTTCAAGCCTCTGCTGCTGGTTGGGAGTCGTTGGTTTGTAGATTGTGTTAATGATGTAGTCAACTCAGAGTCAGGATGTTGGATGGCAGAGACATATTGGTCTGTACTTCAGTTTCTACTCTGGCTGCTATTAGCAAGAGTGTAAATATTATTTTGTTTCGTATGTATGGACCATGGACTACTACAAGAACATTTTTTTAAAAAGTTTAAATGCAAATGGAATGTACGTGCTTCGTTTTCCTCAGCATAATTTATCGTAACAGGACAGAACTCTTTCGGTTGAAGTCAATCAATCCCATCCACAAAAATCAACAGGGCTAACAACAACACGGTAAAGCTCTTTAAGGAGCTCGGCACGTATAAGTTGTGCAGCCAGGTACGTACGTACAGTACTGTTGAGTTGAGTACGGTTGTTGTTTATTATGATCATTATTATTAACTTTTGAAATCTATCAATCTGTATTTATGATGTTGTTGAAATAATAAATAAATAAACAGAGCCTACTGAATGAACGGAGCCGAGTGCAGGTTTTGGTTTCCTGACAAGTCAGCTTGTTTCTTCATTAAGTGAATAAGTAAGCATCTTATTGACAAGTTGAAAAATCTTTTTCAACTCCAATACACACATGGTTTGTAGTAGTCTTTGAATACAAACTAAAAAACCTGGCTATTTGGTATTCGGTATTGCATAGATAAAGGAAGAGTAGCAATAAGCAACGTCTTCTGTAGATTCTGCTCCCAATCGAGAAAAAAGTTGGGAATAAAATTGAACGTGCGTAATAAACACATACCTACATAACAAAGTGTATGCACTTCCAAAAAATCTTGAAGTAGAAAAAAATCCTGTTTGAGCCCCGTTTAAATGCATAACCTTTAGTTTTTTTAGGTGGTAACTTTTTCCCCATATGCATGCTCAAGTTGCACGTAAAATAATAGGAAGATCAGATCGGAGGCTTACAACACAGCTGCAGAATCTTAATGGGGTATCTATCCTCTTTTGTGAGGTCAGGCAAGGTCAATCTCATTATTATTGGCGAAATAAATGGAATCTGTGCACAGGTATTGATTCGAGAGAGAGAATAACCAGTGAACCTAGTTGATTTAATCGTAATTGTGTATTCACAGGGAATTCTTTGCCACTGCCTTTAAAACATATCATACATCCTGCCCAGCCCAAACCCATACTGAGGACGACCTAGAAATTCCCATGTGCCATGTTTGGTTATGTAATTTGTAATAAAATTCAAATAAATTGCAATTTTCCCTTTGAAATAAAACACACTATTACAAAGTTCACATATAAATCTTATGGGATGAGCAGACACTCAAAAAGATTATCAAAAATTCATTTAGCAACGTATTTTATTTTATGGCAAGGGAAAAATTGGTTATCTTGATCTTCCTAATGGTTTCTTTTGATTTCATTTTTGGCAATAAAGATCAAGTCGATGGGATTGTCGTTGGCACATGCAAAAAAGTAGATCTTTCACTGTCTTTCTTCGTATTTTAATCAAAAGAAGAAGAAAACATACATGCTCTGCTTTGTCTGCTTTACATAATAATATCCTCCTCTCTCTCCACTTCTGCCTGGATGTCATGCGTATTTAAATGCAGAGGATAATTTGGAATATGGAGGATTCTCGTCCGTATCTGCAAAGAATGCAGATTTCCCTCTCCATTTGGAATGAATGGTGGCAATACTAATACAGGTAGGTAATCAGAATCAAATGACCGAGAGCAATGGGATCATCATCATTATCGTATGGATAAGACGAGGCCAAGATTACTGAAGACAATCCCGTCTTGCATTGTTGTACTGAAGCTGAAGCTCAGCATTCTCATCATCATCATCAATATCATCATCATCTTGAGACAAACGAGGTCGTAGTCGATAGCCTTTTCCTGTTTTCCACTCACACTCTTTACTGCCGCTGGATTTAATACTACTGCTGGATGGAACGACCAAGTCATGAATATATACGATCGTCAATGAGGATGAGAAGATTTTTTTTGTGATGATTTCGTCTCAAAAATGCCGAAAAGGGAATGACTACAATTCAAACTCAACTGCGTCGTCTTTCAGTACGAGTTCTCCTATACAAAAGACCAGAGATATGCACATATATGCATGTATATCATCATCATCATGATGGTATGCAGGCTGAATACTTTTCATACATTTTCCTAATACCTTACTTTGGGGCAAATGGGTACATACACACTTGTCTACAATTTCTTCATGGATGATCTTGAAATTGCACTGTTTTCGTCTCAGAGAAAATAAGTGGGTTACACAATTTGAAACATGGATTCGGGGAAAATAAATAGGAAAATTTTAAGAAAGCGACATGTCCCCCATATTTATTCCGTATTGAAGCTTTCTAACGGAAAGTGGAAGGAATTTTGGATGATGCTTTAAGTAAGTCCAGGAGCCAGGAGCAGAGTTCCAGGAAAAATGAACTAAATGCCCAGTAAAAGTCAATTGTATGATACACCAAACTGGAATGTGCTGTGACAACTGGCTCCTTTAAAACCTTGGGCTTAGGGCAAACGACCCAGTAGCGTTTGCCGTATGCCAAATGCCAAGTTCCAACTGCCATGTGCCATTTACATAAACTGTATATTCAGTCAATTGTAGTAAACTAAACGACATTGTCATGCAGAGGCTTTGGCTGCCATTATGCAAAATATTCACATGACTTTTTGTTTTTAATGGGATGGATATTGTATGTAACTGGTGACCTATCGTTGTTTCATGCAGAATGAGTATATATACCTATGCCACTAGTTTAACCCACGAACCTACACTGCATACATTTTCTTCGGCTCAGGTCCAAAAAAACAAGAGGACAGGCAGTAACACAAAAATAATACTAGTTGTAAAATTGTTCTTATAAAAATACTAAAAGAAAGGAAGGAGTAAGAGTTTGAGTCAAGAAAAATTATCTTCATGACTTTTGATGATGAGGATACCTGATAGTACATGGAATTCACATTAAAACTTTGATTTTTTTTGTTGAGAGCTCGTACGTGTGTGTATGCGTACATTTTTGTGAAATGAGCAAGACCAAGCGCTACGCTGCATATTGCCATTAGTGTCTCTATCACGGGTATTGTCACAGGGTAATTACCCTGTTGGTTTTGTACACACCTGGTTGGTGAAAAGAGCTTGTACCGTATCGAGTTTTTGTGTAAAACAAAAAGCTCACTTATTTATGGAGTGGTCAAAAGCGCTCTGCTGCAGCATTGTTAGCCCGTTGATTTATTGACGGAGAAGATGCATTTTAATTAGGGAGGGGAAAATGATGATGATGATGGTGATCACTACTTGGCCATGTCTGCGAAACAAAGTCAAACTGTAATAGTCCTACCTGTCGGCTGTGTGCGCCGAGCTTTCATCGTATTCACCAAGGACAGGTATAATTGACGAATGTCGGGTAAATTATTAGGAAACAAATTGATATTAAAAAATCGAGGATGCATGATGCATCGCATGTTCAACTGAGGCTAGGCTAGGTTAACTTTTAAAGGTGAGGCAGAGTTCATCATAACTATACGTACATTGTAACAGAAGCATATTAACCTGGTTCCCCGCTCCCATCATAAAAACACTGGCTTTGTTCTTCTCTTCCCATTTTATGTATTTTTCAAAGTGGAACCTGTCACTATTAAATTATCACGATATCCCAAACCTAGTCTAACATCAAATACAAAAGAAAGAGAGGGGAAAAGCATAAGTTATGCTGAAGTAATACGTATCATCATCAAATCATTATATGATGATGACCATGATGATCATCATGACTATGACCAGAAGAAAAATGCCAGAAAACCTGATTCATCAACTCAAGCTTTCAACTTGATGGTTAGGTAAAAGGTGATGGCATTTGCATTTGCTTTTGTGGTATATGGCTTTTTGGTGCTAAAGTATACTAAAAGGCTAACAATGAACAAAACGAACCGATGAAGAAAAAAACCGATGTTGAAGGTCAGAACTTGCTTTCGGGGATGGATATACATATCTTCCATGCATTGAATTGATGAATTACCAAAGTCCAAGATTCTTTAGTAATGATGGTGTAGTAATGTAATGATATACCTGACTTCAGATGTTAAAGATGCGTGCGTGTGAATTGCATGAGAAATTTTTCAATCTTTCATTTCATGTGACATGACATGACACGGTGTATTTTTCGGATCAAACTAAAATTAATCATTGCGTTCAGTCGATATACGATACGTGTTGGGATTATTTGCATATCAGAAGATGAAAGATTGCATTGTCTGAAAATACAGCATGGAACTGCTTATGTACATTTCGGTATCATCCGCATGTCCAAACCAATATGTTTGTTTGTTTGTGCATTGCTCTGCTTGTATCTAAATTCTCTCTGAGCTGAATTCGAGTGACTTTTGCTTGTTATTGAGCTGTCACTTTTTGTTATTTTAGCTGTTATTAGCTGTTATTAGGGTTAACACACTTGATCCTTCCTTCTTGATTTGATTGTGTGCTTGTAATTTTAATTGTTGTTTACTCATTCATCGAGAGAAAGCCACAAGTTCTTCATTTGAGGTAAGTCAGTAATCTAGTTTTAACGGTGATAACAACAGAAGGAGTTTTTAGGTGAAAGTTAGAAGGACAACAATGAAATCAGGTCGGTTCCATTCATTGGAATGATGAAAATGATGAACAAGACATGACACCTTCATCTTCATTAATTTTGAAAAGCACCTGTTTTAGATTTGACCAACTTGGTAATCTTGACGTTTGAAGGTTCATTTACTTCAAGGGAAGTCAATGTACCCCAATTTGTCCGGAGTCAATGATAATATTGTTGATGATTTGTTTTGTTGTTGTGATCTTCCTGATAAATGCATTTCCAAAACCACGAATCTCTCGAAATATCCCTGTCTGGTTTGGAAATTCGGCGAAATGAACAACTCCAACATGCTCCATGACCAAGAACAACCAAGGTGCCGATAAAAACTTAGTGATCGGTAAACAATGGGCAATGTTGGCATGGTAAATTTTTGAATCTCGATGCACTTTGATCGGACGTTGTTGTAGGTCGGGTCATGTCAGTAAAGCTTTGAGTGAGGTGCGTGGCTTGGAAAGTTAGGCATATTCCTTTCACTTGTATACATATTGCCTTGCTCTTGCTGTAGCGGAATGAGTCAGGTAGTGAAGTGAAGTGAATCACTATGCACAATACAACGTACATAAAAAACGTGCAGAAGAGTTCATCGCATATAGTGAAAAGTGAAATTCGTCGGTTGATCAGATTTGGATATACTTCTCGTTGGCCTGTGTTAGTGCATCGTCTACATTCCAGTTCGAATTGATTAGTGGAACAGAAGAGCTTTTTAATTTGGAAGATAAGAGGAAGATCGTCCTTGGATCTGTATACCATTCCGTACCTGTGTCTTAGATTGGAGTTGCAGCAATTTAGGCTTTATCACAGAGTGGGGCACGTTGTAACAGTAAGTTTTAATAGGGTTAAGGAAAGCACTTTATAGTAAATTCATAATTTTTCTTGAATGCAATGAATTACAGTATCATTCCTTTTTCCTAGAATCATCAGCATTGACATTTAATTAGTAGGTCATCTCATCGTCACTGGACTGCTAGCAGCTAGCTGCCCTATTGATAACTAGACAGTCAGACATTTACTTTACGTTTCCTTCTCACTTTTACTGACCATTGTTTGCGTCCAGTATTTTCTCAATACAGCGCCATCACAGTTATCATTTAGGTCTCCCACTATGGGAAAGGTTTTGTTGTCTTCATTATATCTGTGTCATGGCAAGGTGTACAGTACGTACATGTTAGTGTAGATAAGGCAAGGACGGATAGGATATAGGAAAGGAGTTGTTGATCCTGATATCTCAGCGGACTGTGGATGAATGTTTCTTTATAGCCGTATATACGAACGACTATATAGTGCACTTTTTATTCATAAATGGTAATTTTGTGTAATTTGAATAAAAACTGTTGGATGAAAGGTTCAGATTAGAATACATTGGTTGCATATGGGTTTGTATATGAGTTTGAATGAAAGAATAGCACCTGGCACATAGAAACACAAACTTTCAATATCTTCGTCTGGGTATCTTATCTTGTGCTGGCCATTGAAGATTTAACTGATATGATGACTTTCTCAAGGCTGAACTTTTTATTTTTGTCATAAGATAGTAATAGGGTGTAATATTTAAAACGTTTGAGCACATGAAACTCTGAAGATTTTAACGGATTGAATTCTTGTAGTCATTTAGTGCTTGATAGTAAGGCGTGGTAATTAGTTGACGATTTTATAAAAATCTTTAATTGTAATAACCCCAGTAGCTAGGATCCATGCTTTTAAAATGAAAAACAGAAACAAAAGGGCACTTAAACAAAGGTTAACTAGTTTAGTTATGTTATGGCTAATGTGTATTATTATTAGTCTTGTCATATCCAGCCAACTATGATGGTAATGCATTGTTTCTTTAATTATTTAGATCTACAATGTCGGATTCCCTAGCTGTTAATGCGGTCAATGGAAAAATGATGGGGAAAATGTCAGGGGATGCGTTTCAGTTTGTGAGGCCTGCAGAGGCTCCCATTTTCTACCCCACTATGGAGGAGTTTGATGACCCGTTGCAGTACATCAGGAAAATCTATCCTAAAGCCGTTCAGTTTGGAATCTGTAAAATCAAACCACCGCCGGTAATAAACTCACAATAAACTTGGTATGTTGCGTTTGCGTATGTTTGCTTTACCAATATTCAAAACGTTTTTCAATAATCATTCAGGACTGGACTCCTCCATTCTCCGTTAACATGGATGAGTTCACATTCACTCCAAGAGTTCAGAAGATCAACGAGCTTGAGGTAAAATACTGTCCCTCCGTATACCAAAAAATTTTGTTGTTGTTTTACCAATAATTTATTAATTATTTTAATTGTTGTTTGTTTTAATAGGCAACTACCAGAATCAGGATGAACTTCATGGTCCACATCACAAAGTTTTGGGAAATACAGGGGACACCTTTGGATATACCAGTTTTTGATGGAAAACAGGTTGACCTGTACAAGCTACACCATGTTTTCAACTCAAATGAATGTAAGTAACAAGCTTAAACTGATGCAAGAACACACTTTTTAAATGATGCCTTCTGCAGACTGTTTTTGTTGTAATAATTTGTTATTGCTCTACCATTGTTCTAGTTAAAAACGGCAAGTTCATCTGTGATGATCGAAAGTGGCAGTTAATTGCTGACACAATGGGTTTGAAATCGGAAGATGGTCAGACTTGGAATGACTTGGGCATCAAGTTAAAGCTGTGTTATGAGAGGATTCTACACCCGTATGATATTTGGAAGGCTACGAATGAATCGAAAAATGCTGTAAGATTTGCTGTCAACGGTGTGTTTTCTGTCCTCTTTTGAGTTGTGGAGTTTAATTTTAATTTGTGCCTTTGATATTGATTTATGTTAGATCAAGTCCAGGAAGCCTAGAAAAGGTAGAGCTGATACCCGCACAGCTATGAGATATCGATCCAAAGTGAAGCCTAAATTGGTAATGAAGGATTGTGAATAAAATACTTATTCGACTTGCTCATTTAGGTATTCGTTTTCGTGTTTTGGTTAACTAACTCTTAGTTTTATATCGAATATCTTAGATCTCTAATGACTGCCTAATCTGCAACATATGTGACCAGAATGAGCTTCTGAAGTGTTCAGACTGTCATCTTAAATACCATCCGTCTTGTTTACAACTTTCACTAGACATTACGTCCAAAGGTATGAGCAAACGTTTTATTAATATTTGGACAGATTCAAATTGAACATTAAACTAACTAGTTATTATCGTTATCCAGAAACCTGGAGGTGCGCTGATTGTGTGTCGGATAAGTTAAAAGAATTCAGTGAAGAATACGGCTTTGAACAAGCCGTGAAACAATACACATTACAGGATTTTCAGAAAATGGCTGACGACTTCAAAGCAGACTATTTCAATGGTACCCCTCAAGATATCTCGTCAGAAGATTTGGAGAAAGAATTTTGGAGAATCGTTTCAACCGTGGGAGAAAACGTAGTTGTTGAATATGGGGCTGATGTTCTTGGCACAGGATTTCCTACATCCAAAACCAACAACGCCGGCGAATTTGCAGGGTACGTAAAGTCTGGATGGAATTTAAATAACTTACCAGTTCGCCTTGGATCTGCCTTTGCTCATATCAAGTCTGACGTCTCCGGAATGAAGAGCCCATGGGTGTATGTCGGCATGTGTTTTTCAACATTTTGCTGGCATAACGAAGACCACTGGAGCTATTCAATCAGTTACCTTCATCGTGGAGCTACGAAGACATGGTATGGCGTTCCTGGAGGCAAAGCAGCAGAGTTCGAACAAGCCATGAGAAACGCCGCACCTGAACTTTTTGATAAAGCACCTGATTTACTACATCGACTTGTGACGCTGGTGAATCCGAATGTACTCATGAAAGCCAAGATTCCGATTCATAGGATGGATCAAAATCCAGGCGAATTTATTATCACTTTTCCTCGGTCTTATCACGCTGGATTTAATCAAGGCTTCAATTTTGCGGAAGCTGTGAATTTTGCTCCTGCTGATTGGGTTCCTATGGGTCGACAATGTGTTCAAAACTACTCGAGAATAAATCGCGTTTGCGTCTTTTCCCACGATGAGCTGGTCTGCGAAATGGCGAAGGAACCAGAAACAATGGATTATCACCTTGCACTTGCTACCTATCACGACCTCTTGGACGTATTGATTGCAGAGAAAAGTAAGCATTTGCCTATTTTGCTTACTTATTGTATTCAGTGCCGATTTAACACTTCAATATTTCTTATTAGAGGCAAGATGTGAAGCCATTTCCCTAGGAATCAAGAGTTGTGAGAGATTCGAATTTGAGACGATTGCTGACGACCAGAGACAGTGTGACGTTTGCAAAACGACCTTGTTTTTGTCTGGGATAACATGCAGTCACTCTAAACTATCCGGTTCCCCTGAAAAATTCGTTTGCTTAAAACATTTTGACCAGTATATGTGCAAGGACTGCAAGATTGATCCGACAAAATACATACTTCGGTAAGCAGACGATGAGTAAAACACGTCGAACAGTTACTTGATGAGAGATGATGCAGTATTATGCTAACTCAAAGTATTGCATCTTTTAATTGACAGATATAGGTATACACTAGACGAATTATTGGATATTCTGAAGACTTTGAAGGACAAGTTAGAACTATATGCACTGAAAGCTAAAGTCATATCGGTTAAATCGTTTGCTACTAAGTCGTGTAAGTATTGATGATCTGCGATATCCGATTTCATTTACAAATTTTCTTTAAAACTCATCTCTAACTAATTTGTATTTTTAGCAACAAAAGAACTACGTCTCCTCATTAGAGCTGTCGAGCAAAGTCTTTGCCCCGATGCTCCGATAAAACAAGAGCAACTGGTAGTGGAAGACTCTTCCGCCAGAAGCAGTGTTTCGCTTCGAGCACGGTAAGTAATACGATTTTGAAGCACTAAATCTGTGGCACATTAACACAATGGCAATGATTGAAGTTTTTGGGTTCAATTCCAGGAAAAATAACTCTCAGTTCCAGGATGTGAGATTCAAGTTCAACGTATCAGAATGGAAGGTTATCCGCAAACTGGACGACCCCGATAGTATTCACCAAGTGCCGTTTAGAGATTACCAATGTACCAAAAACGACATCGAGGAACTTAAAACTATCTACGATAAGGCACGCTGTTGGGAATCGTCGGCTTTAGCTGTAGCCTATCGGTAATATATATCATAGATTCACGTATGGCGTTGTGGCATTTAATTAGTAGATTTAATAATTATAATTTTTAAACAATAGGGAAGTGAAAGTGACTGATGTGAGGGTGATGTCCCTACTTGATGAAGCTGAAGCAATGCCTTCTATTCATTTTCCCTGTAAAACGAAACTTCAAAATCTCCTGAAGGAAGCGGCGGCTTGGTTGGAAAAAGTCGAGTCAGCCAAAATACCATCTACTGATGATTGGTATTTACATGAAATCCCAGACCTCATTTGGGAGGGTGAAAAGCTTCCAATGCATGTAAATCTTGTGGAAGAGTTTAAATCGTTTAAAGCGATGACTGAAAGGTGGTTAACAAAATGCAGTAATGAATTTTTGCTGCCTGGCTATGAATTTAAGTTGATAGAGGTTAGATTGTCTTTTTAAAAAGGATAAAAATACTACGTCAATGTTCTAATAATACATTTATTTGCTCCAAATACTAGGTTTTGATTCCCAGAACTTTATTTCAATATACTCACCTAAACGAGTGGTCAAACGTTCAGTGCAAGCTAATTAGACATTCTTTACCATCGCATTTCCAAGTTTTAGAATCAACACGATTGTCACTAAAGGAAATTAAAGATTTTGACAAGCTGATGACGGCTATTGAGGTTATTGCATTTAATTGCTGAATTACTTTTCCAGATTAATTTTTTCCATTCAGTTCAATTACCGCTTTTTTGTCCTCTACAGAAAACCATGGATGATAGTTGCTTACTTGTGAAACGGCGGCGTTCGGAGAATCAATGTAAACTAAGTACCCGGTCTGTGTTTACTTCTTTCTGTTACTGCAAGGAAAAGGATGGAGATACTTTTGATTCAAGCTTCATGATCCAGTGTGAACTATGTTTCGAATTGTTCCATCCTCGGTGTGTATCTGCAGCGCTATCGTCAGACGTTTCGGTTGGTCGACGAACAATAAACGGCTCTGTTGTTCATCCATGTTTTCATGAAGTTGTTCCAAAGTCTTCCAAATACATTGGACCATGTTGTATAAGATCTTGTCGCCCTGCACCAGAAAGAATCGAGAAATTGATTGAAGAAGTAGTCGAGCATAAAGTTATCCCCATTGAACTACATTATATTGTGACATTAACCAGTCGGCTTTCCAAGGCTTTTAATGAGTGGATTGAGTTTAAGACATCAACAGAAGGGAAAATATTTTCTGAAATTAAGTCACCAGCTCCAACGTTTCAAGACCTGCTTTCTACTTCATTGGAACGCGTAAATATTGTCCGTGGGTTGGCAACATTAGAAGATTTAGCGATAAAAATTGCAGTTTTGCCGTTGCGGTCATATGGAGAAAAGTACAATTTTTCTGAATTTTGGAGCCTGTATTTTTCCTTTAAACATTTGGTGATATCAAGAGATAAAGTAAGTGCAATTCTATTATTTCAATGTCGAATTGTTTTATAGTGCAGCATTTTTCAGAGAGTTTATATAAAGTACTTATTTTCAATTCCAGTGTCCCGTACAAAAAAGCCTTATCATCCCATTACCAATTCAATCCAATACCAATAGTTCAGCAGTCATCGATGCTCATATCGCTGAAAATTACCAACGCAGTAGTACTACAAGAAAACGTAAGCAAAGTTCCTGTTCAAGAGTAGACCCTGTGAAAAATCCTGCTGATGATGAGCAGTGTTTCATGTTTTTTAAGCCGGCGAAAGTTATGCGTACAATTTAAATACTCAGTTAGGTCGAGTCGTTTGTTATCGTGTAAATTTTAACTCGGATTTTGTAACTTTTTTTAAAAATACGATTTTATTTATTACTCACTACCTATTATTACATTACGATCCAGTATTATGTTCAAGTGTCAAAAATGTTTTATTTATACCTTTATAATATATTACGCTATACATATTTTCATATTATATATGAACACGTTTTTGTATTAGCTAAAACTCCGTTATTATGCGGAAATAATAATTTTGCTTTTATATCGTGATTACGCGTAGACAAGTATATATTTTCATTATTTCTTCGTATCTTATATGCTAGTTAACGTTTGACTTTTTATACTAAAATAAGGCCCAACTCTTATGATTAGCAACGGTTTTATCTTTAGCTTTAGCTGATCCTCTCAAACTCTCAATCCTCGGTCACCAGAGTATTTTGCAAAGCTTCCATCAACACAATAATCATAGGATATAATGCATGCTGTTTAACGCTCATAGATCTGTGTCTAAGTCCGTCTTTTTTTGCACTCGCACCGTACAAGCAAACCAACTCAGAGAATGACTAAAAAGAGACGTATAAAACCCAACTGCCATTTCCTTGAATTGGGATTTCCACTTCACTAATGGCCCATCATCATCATCAATACTGGTAGTTGGGTAGAGAAGCATCGTCATGATCATTGCATGTGATTGCCTCAAGTGAGTCACTTTTTTCGTACACAATGCCCGAGTGTATATGCCTACTTTATTACATGTAGTTTTGTATGTGCAGTTTGTAGAAGTCACTCCTTGAGTCGTCGACTCGATTGACTAAAAGTGAACGAGTTGGAGTGATAGCGATTACTATCATTATCATCCTCATCATCTTATTCGTTTTTCTCTCTGCTATGGAGCTAGAGTCGGAATGTCGGAAATGGGTTTGACCTACAACCTTAAATCCATATCCCATAGGGGCACTCAGAAACGTCTCAATACAGCACTCGTAATTCTTGCTGGTTCATTGTTCGCAAAAAAAAGTTTTTACAAGGGGATCATCCATCCCTCCGCAATTTTGGGTCGCAGGGCTGGACTGGGACTTTTTCATGGTACATGTGAAAGGGGAAAAAACATGACTATAGGACAAAATCCTAAGTGTTCTTCCGTGTTACCCAAAAATTAGTGCAATTGCTGCTAAGAAAATTTATATGAAATCGTTAATTATAGTAGTACTGTGCACGAGATGAGATGAAATATGAGTTGCAACAATGTATTTCGTGGCATTTTTTTGAGACAATCACTTAAAATCTTTGAAATAGTTGCATAATATTGAATATAGTGAATAGCTACCTAATTATAGTCATTTTTCCCATAATCATCATTGCCATTATTCATTCATTTTATTCACTCTGGGTAATTCAACTTTCGAGGAAAAGGCTCGTTATCTCAACGAGCCCAGTGGTCAAAAAGAGTGTTTTACCTGAGCTCTTTAGTAATTTACCCTGAATGATTGTATGCACAAGAGCAATGATGTACTTGCCCTTTTCATGTTACTTTTCTCTTCTGGTTCTGTGTCTGTCCATTTTTCCATCATTTGATCTGTAGGACAGCCTGTCCACATTTTTTTTGCCATCAAAGCAAAAACAAGAAGTGCATTATCTTATATCTACTTAAGTATCCCATCATCATTCATCATGTATTTACCAAAAACACGAAGAATTTTTACCACAAAAATACTCTCTTCTTATTGTTACTTACATACATTTCCAAATATTAGTCTTCATATTCATAAGCAACAATTACTGTAAAAGCTCTGCTGTTCATAAGCGCAAAAAAGAAATGGTATGAGAGTGAGTTCATAACAAGGTGTAGTGGTCAGCATGGCTTGGCTTTTGGTCTGAGTTTTAAAAGAAAAATTTCACATGATTCAATCGTCTGATAACAAATATGTCTGTTGCGGATGTACCTTGTTAGTTAGCAAGATAAAGTGGAGTTGAAAAGACTCATACTGATATCATGATGATGGTTTCCTTCAAATTGCACCGGTGATAATGAGCTGATGGATGATGGTCCATCAAATCATCAAGAATCCATTTTGTCTCTTGAACATTCTTATTTTTATAGCTGAAAGGAAGTCTGTATATTATGCATCCCTTTAGGCTCAACAGAGGGCAAAAATTGAACAATGTAAAATATAATGCAAACAGTTTCAGAAATAAATTTAGACAAAATCACAATGCCCCAATCTCAATATGGATAATTTTCCAAAAAGTAGTACGCTGTACTCTGAAACTCCTGATTTACATTTTGAGTCGTCCGTCACCAGAAAGCAGTCATTGAAAATCAAGCCAAGTCTCAGCTTTTTACAGCAGAGAGTCATCATTATCATTACAATCATTGTAATCAGCTTCTCATTTTCTCAACAAGCAAAAAAAACCAACTCCTGAAAGAAAGCAGAGCAATTGTTCAAATACAAAAGATGAATGTTTTTTTAAAGTACAATTTTCCCCTGTGGTTATACCTTTACGAGCTTGTTTTGCTCACCACATAGGTACATGAACACATGCGATAATATACATGCACCTAGTTAATATATTGAAAGATGATGTCCGCATATCATTAGAATCAGTGTATGAGTTCATGTCATCGGGAAACCAAACCAAAACCAACCTTGATTCTTTTCGTTTCTCGTGTGGTAATGTGCATGTTAAGTAACTTGTTCCAGTTAAGATATGCATGTGAAACAAATGCTCTCGTGGCTTTTATTTGTTAACTTGTCGTCGCTCTGTTTGTATGCATACAAATAATGCAATAATATCCTCCGATTTATATTTTATGCTTATGACGAAAACCAAAAAACCAAACAAGTCCAGTTTCTAGTCCATCTGGACTGGACAGACTCAAAAAGATGATTGCTAGCTTATCTCCGTCCGGCTCTGTCTATGTTATTGTGGTCAAGATTTTTTTGACGGAGGAGAGGAGATTGCTTTGGCTTGCCAGGCGGCGTCTCTGACCACTCTACACCTTGTTAAAACAAGTTGGCCTACGCAAGTTGACCATGCGAATGTGTGTATGATTAACTATTTTAAAATGGCCGTATCATGTTCCTCCTTTGGTGGAATATAATATAATGGTAACGAGGTCTTGTCTTGTTAACCACAATGTGATGGAAATAATTAGGTTTTCCCTTGATCTCAGTCAGGATTCCTCTTTTTCTTTGAGCCGAACTCGTTGAAAGGCAGAAGAAATCCATCAAAATAATACCTACATTTTTATCCATGACGCTTGTTGTATTTTGTCAAGAAGCAAACATTTTTACAATAATTCCACCTCTTTTACATTTCCATTTGCACGAGTTTTGGCTGGATTCTAATTGTGTGCAAAACAATTCATATATATTTGTTTGCACCACCTATTTGTTGGTGTTAAAAGCGGTTAAGGTGCCATTAGCATCCTGGTATTATGGCTTTTATCATGTTCACCATCATCATCAACATTTCAACAGGGATCTTGTAATACAAGCATATTACATTTACACTCTGCATGATTTCCATATAAAGTGCTTTGGTGGTGCAAAGTGATTTCATATTTTTCCATTCCAGTCATCATGAGCGATACTCTCAGCTAGTACCTAGCTACATTGAACTCGGCTGCACACCTTGACTTTGGGGGTATAGCAAAAAATAAGCGTTTTATCAGGTCGTTTTCTTAGCATTATTATGCATATACGGAGAAGAGATGACGAGATAGCACGTAGTGTAGTCAGTCGTCAACATCATTATGAAAAACTAGAAAATGCAAAAATCTTCCCTCTAATCATCCACATCTCAACAAACTGGAAGTTTATGTAGTTGCAACACCACATTTACACCTTGAAAAAATAGAAAAATGTTTGAAAACGACAAAATAATACATTCACTTTTTGGTACTTTTTTTTCACTTTACACAAAATCAGTAAGTGAATGTTCATGTAATGTAGTCAACTACTTTTTAAGGGAAAATTATGACAGTGGAGTGAAGAATTCAATATTTATGAAAAATCCAACTCATCTTTTAGCCCCTGGTAGGAAATAATTCGTCTTTAGCAAGGCAAGCAACAATTCCTGCGAGGAGAATGACGTTTATGCATGTATGATCAAGTAGGAAAGTGCCTCGGAGCTACTTTTTCGGTTTCCACCCTCTCACAACGTAATATTATGCGTGGCCAACGATCTATCAAGTAAAACAACATGGTTTTTTATGATATACTGTTCACGAAAACCTTATGTGATGTTGCTCAATGATTTGTTGATGCTGTTGCAGGCAGAGACCTTTAGTTTTGGTATCATGTTTAGATCAGGAGACCCCAACCAGAACCGTTGTGATTGTATTTACTATGCACAAAAAGGTGAGAAGTGAATAAAACGTGCGTCACCTTATCTCCAATAATCCATCTTGAGCCTAATGAGCAAAGGCATGGCATTTTATTTGAGAGAGAGAATGTGTTGCACAGAATATGCAACACGAAATAATGTTGTAATTGTGTTATAATGTATTGGCTGCCTGATTTAATCTCAATCACATTACACAACAGCACAAGACACTTTGAAAGAAGCAAGCGTGATGAGGTGATGGCTTCCTTCCTCCTACTTTTCTATTCTTTCTGGTTATCATTTTGAAATATGTAGCTGGATTCACTCGGCCACTGCCAAACCTTTTTTCTTCCTGTTGCTTTTTGAAATTTGAATGTGCTTCTGCAGCAGCAGCCACCACCTCAGGAAAAAGAGGAGAGGAGGATGATTTGATAGTGTTTAAAAACTATGTAACACGTTTTGTTTTCTTCGTGAGCAAAATGAATGTTCTCCTGTTTGTATCATTTAGCAGTACAAATGAAAAGTGAATTTAAAACATGCAGATGCATCAAGCATGCCTTCAGTTATAGAACATCATGGTAGAGATAAAAAGTTGAAAACAAAAGCCTTTTTGTACTCAACTTCATCTCCTGTGGATCCAGCCTATTGATAATGATTTAGGTTCCTTTAACCGTTTTTCATTGCAATGTCAATGTAGACAGTGGAGATGTGCTTTTTTGCAGCTTTTGTGCTATATGTTTGTTATCTCCAATCTTAGTTTCGAATGTTATTTAACTCCATAAAGATTTCCCTGCTCCAAGTTGTTCAGTTTGTTAATTTTTTTGTCTTGATTTGACTATATCTTTTTATTGCATTGTAGCCACCTTTTTTTGCTCCCTTCTGTTCTCCATATATAGAATTTGAGTGGAGCTGCTCTTCGTCGTGAATTAAAGGCTTTTGACACAAGCGGTACAGCTTGGGTTTTGGCTTTGGCTTCAGCTTGTCAAGTCAATGGCAGCATAATGCGGCTCTTTGTCCATATCATCTGAACATCCATCTCGTCATTATCACTTGTAGGCATATTACAGACGTGTATACAAATTATATACACTTTCTTTTCACTACTGAGTCGGCAGGGTGAAGAAAAAAAAGTGGAGGAGAGGGTAGCAATATCAAAAAAGAATTTCAGGTAGTTTGTGTAGTAGAGAACGATACTGATTTATTTCACCTTTGTACAACCACACGTATGCATATTATTAAGAGTGATTCAAAAACTACGTGCTCTGCGAGATCTGCTGCTCGCGTCCTTTTCGGTCGTGTGAAAGGGAAGAGTAATGATCGCACTTTTATTCAGTTGCTGTCCATATTATGCAACTCAGAAACGGTAGGGGTACATGGTAATTTGAAGATTTTAATCCAAACTCGCCTTGTGCTTTGCTCGTGTCTTCGTTTGCAATACGGTTGGACTTTAGTTGAGACCAAATTTTCGCATGAATGGTAATGCATTATGCAATGTAAATGATATGGAGTATAGTGATACACCAAGAGAATAATATTTTGTCTCCAGCTTCAGACATCAGACCAGGTTGGCTTTAGGGATGTGATGCATAATATAATGTAATCTCTTGTAGATAATCCTTTTCTCTAACAATCCTCCCATTCTTCATGAAAACATCAGCAACAATAAAATGTATCACACATGAATAGCCATTCTAGTATTGTGACAGCTTAAAAATAGAATTTATAATGTGTCCTAGTTGCTGCTGCTGATGATGAGCTGTTCGGACTTAACATTCATAGTGATTGGTCGTTTGGTGCATTTGTACAATTGCATATTATTATACGATGCGATATTTTAAAACCAGTCCCTACTGCATTTGGATCAACAATAGCAAACAATATTGTACACCGCATCATGCCTCAGGAGACAAAAAAGAGATTCATCTTGCTTGATTACGATCATCGCAGTCAGCACAATGTTGATGAAGGTGAGCCCTGCGTATGCCACGTGTGCACGGGAATGAAATGAGAAATATTTGTGTCAACGACAAAATTCAGTTTTTTTTTCTCCTCCGTCAAAATTTTTAATTTGATAGCAGCACCCACCCAAAATATTGTAATTTACCGAACCGATCACGCAACTATTCCAAGGCCGATGAGCATTAGGATTTAGAATGGTCCCCGTAATTACTCGCTTACCATATTCATCCATCTCCAGATGGAGAAGATGCTCATCCGTATTATCCCTGTAATATTTTATCCACACACAATTATGATTTGTCGGTATGCCTCGAATAATGTGCTAGTCTGTTGAGTGATTGACTGAACATGTTGTATTTATGGTTTCTCTCAACTAAGTAAGTTCGAGTCGCATAAGAAAATGTTTTGATACTTGGAAGCGATCATCTACAAAGCGGTTTTTGGTCTTCAAAGAGGTGAACATATTTGCAGTGTATATATACCAGATAGATTACAACTTAACGTAGTAAGGTTGATGTTGTTGATCATAAAGTAGATTCATGGCATGGCTCTTTCCTAGCATATTATTTTCTTCTCCAAAAATTCACTCTGTCCATCAGCTCAGCTCTCATAAAGAATTGCTGTCAGGTTGAGAGAGATGGAACAAAAAGACGGTGATTATTATGAAATGATGGAGAGAAGGGAGGAGGCGAGGACTAGGCAACTTCTTGAGAGCAAAGGCTTATATAACTTGAGTCTCCTTTCAGTCAGACTGGTCATCATTATCATCAACAACATCACATCACATCCCGTCTCCTGCTCACTCACTCCTCGTGGTCATCATCATGAAATAACATGATCAGTTGAAGAGCTTTCATGAATCTAGCAGCTTATCAAAATCTTCATGAATTCTTCTTTTGAGCCAAGGTTTTGCGCAGCATTGAGAAGCTCATGTGTGAGACTGTAAAAAGCGATTAGCAGTAGCTCCCTAAACGTTCATAAAGACTTAAAGTGATTCTGGAAATAGTAGCTGGAGAAACATTCCGATTCCCCTTTTCTTAATGTAAACCCATACAAAATAGGTACAATAATACCATCCTACCTATAAACCAATGACTTCTCCGGAGATCGTTTAGAATTGCATTCTTAAATGATACGATAATAATGGTACATTCAACTGTAGCCATTTGTAATATAAAAAAATAAAGGCGGAGATGGAATTGTAAGAAAAAAGAAAGGTGCATCTGGAAGTGAGACTTACAGTTTTTGAACTGCAGTTTGAGTCTGACTCAAACAATTTATTAATCTTGTAAAAAATCGCAACGAACTTTTTCTCTCTGAATGTTACAAACGACTCGTTTCGAGGAGCAAAAGGTATTCTAATTTTTGAGGTTGGAAAATGCATTCAAAACTTGTCTAAATATACATGGGAGACGCTAGAAGTCATACCATTAACTATAATTATGATTATCATCATTTTCAATCGTCTTTTCGTCTGCATTCAAAATGCTCAGCGTAATCGTACAAGGAATAAAACCTTACTACCACTTCATTCATCTCAACTTCTCAACCTTTTATACTTTTTACTGCGAATAGCGTAATGAATCCTCCGTTGTTCATGAAACCAAACCACGATATATGTGGATTGTAAATTGATGCAGTTTCGGAATGATGATGATGATGGGCATAATGAGCCATTATATTCCTGAAATGCATGTAAAAACTGAAGGAAACAGTTTTGTTCTTGGAGAACAAGGAACCTTCATAAGTACTAGGTACACACCCGACTCATCATCCATCTCTGGATTTTTTGGTCATGCTAAATTGCTCAAGACATCAAGAATGAATTAAGGCTATTGTGTTCTACACGTAAATTGAATGTACGCAATTTTATGAATGAGTATAAGTGCTAATCGGATTATGTGTCTCTTCCCACAAAAGGAATATATCCAATAATGCATGTCAAGCGGATTTTTACCTAAATTACTTTCCAGGTTTTCCATGATATGAGAGGATGATGATGATGCTCACATTTGGGTTTGGTTAATTACATTCAAGTTTGAAAGGAAGGAAGTCAAGACAAGTAATGTACATACAAATTCTTCTCAAAGAGATTATTGATGAAGGCATCTCACATTTAATGAAATATTAGCTCGTGTACAACCTGATGAAAGGCTTATGTAAAGTACGTATACTTTTTTTATGTCGAGGATGAATAGCTACAGGGAATAAATTTTGATTTCTTGGTAGAATCAACGCACGTTGTTGTCTTGTCTGGTTTGGTGGAGTAATCATATATCGCATCGTCTTGTTCTTTATCTCTCATTAATTTCTCAAGAGCCCATTGTACTGGGAGATGGCTGGCACTCGACAAATTATAAAACAATGGGCTCCTTCTTTCTTCGACATGAGCGGAAGACAATGGCTTTATTCAACTTTTTGAAAGTCTGTTGCCTCCGGAAAACCACAACCACAACTTCACCACCATTCGGTGCTGAGAGAGTCAGAAGAATCATAAAGTTTTGAATACAATCCGAAATCATGTCTACAAGAGATTTTAGCTAGAAAAAAATAACCACCATGTTCCAGTAAGAGATGCTCGACTGGATTGAAATTGGAATGATTTCCTTGAAGAAGAAAAAGCTAGTCAGCAGAATAAAAAAAACTCTAGCATGCAAAATGCAAACAACCCACACCAACATGTAATAAAAACGGAAATTTTCTTTCTTGCTAAGAAAATGTGTTGTTTTCATCATGAAAGTAGAATCTGCTAGCAATATCACTGAAATGTTTTTGCTCCAGCAGCATTTTAAACGATTGTTCAGAGAAGGGAGAACGCAACGAAATTTCTCCACAACATTTGCATCCAGAATACATAAAAAGCTTCCATTTATTTCAAACTTTTTCCACTCGTTGTTGATTTTGGCTTGAATAATGTGGAGTATTTCTTGCTAAAAGTTATTTGAATTTCATCATTCATTTTATTTCATTTTGAGCTTCTAATGAATTCAAAATAATATGTTGGATATCGTCTTGAGTCGCCTTTTTTGTACAAAAATTGAGTGAATGCAGACAATAGCAATTAATTGAGCTGCTGCTCATGCTCCATCCAACCAATCAAATATAATATTATTTTGGTTGATATCATTTCCACAATCTTTCACTCCTTTCACATCGTTAATTTATGAAGAAGGAAGGGTTTTTAAAGCAATGCTCTCCGTTTTTAATGATTCAGGTGGTATCAACAATGAGCTGGTAGTACGCCCACCATAAGATCAACTTTGGGGAAATTTACAGCATCACTTTTCACCTCTCCAACTCATCCTCACCATGAGAGAAGATGAGAACTGATTAGTTATTAGTGTTATTATGAAAATGAGCTAACAAGATGCAAATTAGGTCTCGACTTGCTTCGGAGAATTAAACAAATTAGCATTTCAAATTGGTCCAAACCAACATATTTTTTTTCTCAGGGAATAGGGCACATTTGTACTTTTTCTTTGGGTGTTTGGTTGCTCTGATGAGAAAAAATATATTTCCTCAAGAGCCCCCATTATACTTCCTCTGTTGTTTTTTTCTTTTAGATAGATTCAATTGCTTTTTTATGATAATTCCTCGGGATATGTTAATATTAATAAGATTTTTTTTGGTGTGATGCAACAATTGAATGTAAAAGATTATGGTTTAGATTTTTGTTACGAAACGGGGCAAATAATGAACATGATGTGTTTGAGTTGTACATTCTCTCACAAACATTGGGGCTAAAGGCTACCTTGGAACAGCCTTGCATTCTATTTTTTTTGTTTTTTGTCTCATATTTTTGTCTATCTAGTTAACGATATTACCTCAAGTATCCTCCCCCAATTGCACAAGCATTTTTTAAGAGTCGAGGTGAAGTATCGCTCGGAGATAATTTTTATAATAAATTTATGTTTGTTCGGCTTGGATTCGAGTTAGTAATGTAAAGTTGCTGACAGTTTAGCCAATATTTCATGGTTTCAACTGCCTCTAAAAATTTATCAGACTTGTATCACAATTCTCAGGACAAGGAAATGAAGGAAGGGGAACGCCTCCGTGAAAAAGAAAGGTTACGAGCATTCTCAACCTATATGTTTCTCTTAGACACATTAACATCTTGTGTTCAATGCTGCACAGGAAATCAAACGATGATAGCTGTCCCCAAGAGGAACGATTCTATAAAAATCTGGAAAAAATTTAACATCCCGAAGGTATGGAAGTTCTAATTTCCGTTTCGACTGGCTTGTTGCACAACTAGCATGATTTGGAAGTTTTCAAAAAATTTCTCAATAGAAAAAAAAATATTATTTTAAATTAGATCCGAATGTCGTGCACAAATTTAAAGTTTAGGGCAAAAACCTACAATGTTGTAAAATGAAAACTAAAAGCTTTGGATCTTTTAAATGATGAGAGTGTCAGCAGGATAATTTTTATCAGCCAATGTTCTACTCTACGACCCTACTTCAAAGCTAATCACATTGGGTGTTGGGTTATCATTACTAAATGAATTATCACACGATTTCATTGATACTTTTTAAAGCTCCTCAACGTGCTTACCTTCCTTTGACTACTTACTAGAATTACACTTATCAATTTTCCCCATCTCCTTTCTACGATCGTAACTTACAATGTATTGAAGGCTGGTCAGAAAACAATAAAAATGCTAACGAGATATTCAATAAATTTTGAGCAAGAGACAACCAGCTATAAATAATATTATTGATATGATGTTACATGATAACATTTGCCAGTTGTGTTTGGTTTTTTTCAGGCTGTATATATCAGTAATTAATGGGAAACATGATGATGAATGTCAGCCCATAATTGCCATATACAATCAACAACTACAGGATGGGATTGTAGCTCGTAATGTATACTTATTTTGAGAGATTTTTTGAAACAGATAAGGCATGGATCATTGCACTTTTTATATCAAAATGTACTAAATCATTTTGCACCTTGACTGAGTTCAGTTTGGATTACCATTTGTGTCAAATGTGATGGAACCGAGGAGCAGAGGATTATGATGATCTCATTTCAATTTTTTTATCCAATTTTTGCTGCTGTTTAGAGTCGAATTACAAGCTCAGCCAACCATGAGCAATTTTTTCATAACTTGAAGTCTTCACCAAAACCGTAAAATATTTTGTTTCCTCGTCTTCTCCATCGTAAAGCAAGTCATCACCGAATATTATTGAAGGTGACTAGTTATTAAAATATTTTATAACTCGTCTTTTCCCTCTTTGTATCTCCGCTTGCTGTTGTGTTTTATCCTTATCAGTTGCTGGGATCGTTGTTTTCCTGCATATATTATT
Source organism: Orchesella cincta (assembly GCA_001718145.1). Taxonomy (NCBI): domain Eukaryota; kingdom Metazoa; phylum Arthropoda; class Collembola; order Entomobryomorpha; family Orchesellidae; genus Orchesella; species Orchesella cincta. Next base: position 21,700 of record LJIJ01000811.1, on the reverse strand, counting down.
ATGGTTTAGGTACTATTGCTCAGGTCTGGAGAACTTTTTTTTAGTGAAGTACATGCATCGAATTTCGTAATAATAATATATTCGCTTACATTCATAAAGTGCGTAATAACATGGAGCTTTACGTACTTGATATTTAGGAACGCTTTTCCAGTCATCAACTCAAAGTTATGCGGCACAGAATAATATTGCTATTAGCAAGAGTCAGCCTTTGGTGCTCTTTTCTTCAAAATTGAAAGAGGAATAATAAAAGTCATGAGTAAGGTTAGCTCTATATGTGTGTAATACACTTGAAATATACGCAACAAGCATACTTCAAAGGTTGGAGGCGAAGACAAAGGAGAAAAATTCTCTGATGACAGGATGAGATGAGAAAGTGAAGAGCTGGCTGGTCTGGTCGTCTAGTAGTAACAAAACAAGAGGCAGTCGGGTCGAGAATCAACTCAAGTTGCTTCTTATAGGTCATAGTTGTGATATGATACACATTTTTGAGTCATATATGCATAATAAGAAGACGGATACATAATATTATAATGCCTAAATTTCATAATATCACATTCCATACCTTTATTCAGGATACTCTGGATGGAAGTCGAGGAATGCTAATATTCACAATCAGTTGAGCACCGCGTCTGTCCCGTTCTTATCATCACTTCAATATCTCTTCGACGAAGAGAAGTTCAAGAGAACAGAGTTTTGACTTGGCTTTTCGCTTCGGCAAAAGATGGATGGAAACAACTTGGGAGATAATCAAGGGCACTCATTCAAAATCATGTACAAGTAATATACTTTATTGCCTTGTTTCACTTCAAAATGAAAAGCATGCTTGGAATGATTATGAAGCTTTTTGTGTCGTAAAATCGAGTGAGCTCAACCACGTCTTTTATACTTTGTTCGCTTCACGCAACCAGACTGCATTTTTCGCAGACTCGATTCCAATTTTACCTCGAAAAGTTCAAGGGCTTTTGCAAAACATGCGTAACATTATTATTAAAACATTTTAATACCTCTCTTTTTTTAATAATTCTCATTCAAATTAATTTTCAGATGTTTGAGAGTGTCACACACATTCTCAATTATAGTATGTGTGTTTCCCCCTTCAATTTCAATTAATTTTACTGAAGATTTTTCCTAGGTGCGTACGTAAAAGGTCAAAGTTAATTGAAATGAGAGAGCACATCAAAAAAGGAATGTAAGAAAGTAAGAGGGAGAAAGCAATGGAGTTGGAAAGGGTTATTGTTTTTTGCTTATTCAATATTACATTTCACAATGATTCAATCCATGCAAATGCTGCAGAGAGGGAAGCCATATGCGTTGAATGTCTCTGTAATTTTTGCATCCATTTTAATTGGATTTGAAAACCAAAACCCTTTAGCAGAAGAAGGGTTTCATCCGGTCCAACCCCCAAACAATAAATACAACTCGTTCATTTAAATGTGCACACTTGTTCCACACTCTGGAGTAGAATTTGGTGATTGTAATGAAACAAAATGAAATTGGAAGAAGTTTGTAAAAAAGCCAACTAAATAAGGGAATTCCTCCTCAACTGAAATGTGCGTTCTCCTCTTGCTCCTCTCTGTTTTCAGCTATAAACAACACACTCTGTCCAAAAAGGTTCAGCCCCTAGATGAACGAGTAGGGAAATTTATTGCAGTAGAAAAAATCTTCCCCTTTTTAATAATAATTTTTTTACTTCTTTGCTGAGGGAAAAATGCTGATGCTCATATTATGTACTGTTGGATGGTTGCTCTTTTCCAATTGCATTTCCATTTCCAACCCCTTTTTTAAGTTTATATTTCATGTTTTTGTATAATAAGCATAATATGAACTGAAGAAGGTCGGAGGAGAAGGGAAGATATTGTAATGAGATGATATTTTGGTGTTACAAGAGGGTTGGTTCACTTCTCTCCTAAAGATAAAATTTTGAGGTGGATGAGCTTTTGGTTAAAAAAGGTTTGACTTGGTGTTGGATGTTTGGATGCCTGATTTTTGTATCAGAGCTGACAGCTAAAAGTAAGTGGGGTGTAGGTAATGTGATGTGTGTAAGAACTTACTACCTTTCTGCTCTTGGTTTCACTCTCTGAACCTTGTCATACATGAGGAATGTTAGTGCTGGAGGTCGTGATGTGATGCAATATAGTGTGGTGTGCGGTGTCTGTTTGTTATACCTTGTTGCATTCATGCTTGTATATACAACAAACCATAACCTTTATAGATTTTCCCTCTTAGCTCCTATCTTGTTATCTTTACTGACATCCTGCCATCTCAAATTATTACTATTATTATTACCAACAACCAATCGTTTGGATTGCTCATTATTATCTGTTTTGCAGCAGCACGGTTAAAAAATCAAAATAAATGTTTAACTTTGAAACCAATATGAAAAGAGATTAAACTTTTACAAATTTGTCAACACTTTAGGTAGTAGTAAAATCACAATGACAGTTCCTACGAACTGCTTGCTAAACATTTCAGAAAAAAGTTTAGAAGCTATATTTTGAAGAGTATAACACGGACGTAGTCCACAGATTTCGATTCGGAGTAATTGAAACGGTCTAGTCTCACGGGATTGTTTTGAGATTACGTATGTGCTACATATTGTTTTCAAGAGCTCATACAAAACCTCATCAATTTACCTTGCTCAGCATCAGCAGCTCATCTTTTACAGGTTAGTTTCCCATTCGCAATAATTCGCATCGTATCAACTACAAAGGGAGTTGAGTTGTGTAAGACGAAACTCTCTCTCATCCTCATCATGATGGAGGCGAGACAAGTATTTGTTCGCAATAAAAAGAGGATATTTGGTGAAAATAGAATCAAGTATGATACTAATACTTGTATGTATCTACACAACGCAGATCCACATCAACTTCACATGAATTTCCTTTTGTTCTTATCAATCCACATGAGTAGACAAAAGAGGCTTCTCTGTCTCTTTCACTTTTCACATGTGTTTGGCAATCGGGAAAGGTAGAACAAGAGCACTAAGATATTATCCTCATTTTTCTCCACTAACTCAACCAACTGCTCTAGTTTTCCTGGAGGATATATGAGTGCCTAGTAGATCGAGATCTGAAACGAACATAAAATATGGGCTAACATGGAAAATGAAAAGGATCCCATCCGATCAGATAGGAAAGGAGTAAGAAGATGAAAGTAAGTGCGTCTTGAGAAGCACTCCTACTTGTTCCAAATACCACGTTGTACATCACTTTGATCACTATTACCATCACTAACAACCGAGACCAGCATAATATGATAGCTTTTGGGATATTTACTACGTATTAGGATTTTACCTACCAAAATGATTTTCTCTCGTCATATTATGCGTACTAGTGACATGGATTTTTCCCAATTCGTAGAAATAATATGAACCAATAATATTTTTTTGCTTTGCTCTGTTATTACCTTGCTGATCTATAACGTTCTGTTCCATATATATAGTATATATTTCGTTCATTGTGTGCGCAAATTATTGCACTTTTTTTCTCTTGAAAAGAAGCTGTAGATGTACAACGGAAGGAAGTCTATAGTTTTCTCCGTCTTAATTTTTCGGCGAAAGACACCTGCCGCTCAAGCATCTTCTGGAAGTTTTGTCATCATGAGATCATCATCACACCATATAGGCATAGCATCCAAAACTATTTTATTTTCATTCACTGTTCTTCTTCTTCTCACTTTGGTAAACAGGAACGTGAGCAACAAAGCGAACTGACTGCGGGATGAATGGGAGTGTAAAGAGAAATGGAAGTGAAAGATAAAATCGCTTGAAGAAATAAGAAAGAGAGCTCATCTTTTCCGGAAATTCAAGATAAAAGAGAAAGAGAAGAGCTGTTCCCATTATAGGTGGTCTGGTTTGGTCTGGTTCTGGTTGTTGATGTTGAGTTTGAATTGGTTGTAAGTATTTGGTGGTGAAAGTATGCGGTAATATCTCTATGAGCAGCATTGTTGAGCTGAGCCTCTTTCTCGGCTTTTCCTCATTTGATTGCTTGGTTTTGGTACAACTATTCCACTTGAAGGAATGCAATGCCTTACCTGACGAGTTGGTCGTGTTATATGGGATATTTTTTAGTACACGATGGTGGATTTGAGCCCAGCAGGGAATTCAGCTTGGGGAAAGAAATTTGACGCTTTTTTCCTTGTTCCTTTCCATCTGGTGTGCTCATGTGAGCATTCCACTTGAATGAAATGGAATAAGATTTTGAAAAAGGAGAGTGAATGCAAGAACCAAAACTATATTGCGCTTTTGCTCCATTTCATATGCGTTAACTTTTGTATTTCTCTATGAAACATGTGAACATAAAATCTTGCCTTTCAGCGAGCTTGCATTTAATATTTCGCCCTTCCATTTGTATTCCCTGTCAATATAGGTAACGATAAGGGACGGTCGTTGCTGCAATCATTTAATTTCATTCAGGTAGTAAACTCATAATAGGAAACCCACCATCTATCTGTTAACAATATGAAAAATATGAGCGAATGATTTTTCCCAGATGAACGTCTAAATTTACAAAAATGATTTTGTTTTCTGCAAATCTGCCAACTACCTTTATTGTTTGATGCATGTTTGTTTGGCTTCTTTAATGAATTTTAACTGGAAAACAATCTCTATGAACAGGAGTACTCGAGGGAATGCTCAGAGATGTAGGAGCGAATGTTGTAGTATTTATAACGAAATGCATTATGAATGCCTACCTTTTACTTCTCTAGTACGAAATGAAAGCTAGTAAAGAGATGAGTTCTCGTGCAGTATCGTTATCAGGCTTAAGGAACACACTACTGTTTTAGTGCTTTTTCTGGTAAAGTTTAGCTACAACTTGATGTAAATGTTGCGGCCTGCTCTGTGACACGTGTCGACCGGTCTCTGAAACAAAAACCTAGCCAAAAACCAATGAAATGTTTATGAAGGACCTTGCCTCTCTGTTTTTTGGAGTTTAAGCTCGTGCCTCCCTGGGTCTTAAAACATTTTGTGTTTGCAGGAGCCGGAATCGGACATACTATGGGTGGGAGGCTAATGGCTTGTTAATAAATAATGGATTAATTAACGACGAAACGCATCTTAGATTACAATATCATGAATTTAACAAAGATCTCTTTGGAGGAAAGTAAAAGTTTCTGATGTTGGAGGAAGTAGAGAGTTTAGCAAGAGTTGAAAATCCTCCTGTTTTTTTACTTTCGCCTCAACCCACCAAAGGTTTCCCCGAGGTAATATAAAATGTACAGACAGAACGTCCTTTTGCCACGGGATATTACGGGAATATACTCATCTTGCGTAAAAGTCAACAGACGATGAGAGGAGCTGAGCTCAGCAAAAAAGAAGAGTTAAGCAAATTCACGGGATTCCTTCAACATTATGCAGTATAGATGAATGAAAATACTAGGGGGAGAAAGCAGCTAAATCTGAGAAGAAGTTTACCGTTTTCATTTGATTCCTTCCTTTTTAAGCCTTTGCAATTCCTCTTCCTCGTGTTGTTTTAAGCTGTTAACAAAATGTGACTTTCTCCTGAAAGCTTTTGGATGAAAAGGAACAGCAGCAGAAATACACAAAATAAACTAAATACATCCTGTTTTGTAAGGAAATGCGCGCATGTGAATACGAATAAATAACGCAATAGGATATTTTAAATGTGATTTTTGTGAGTTAAAACATTTTTATGCATCTCCATTTATTGCAGACGATGGAGAAAATCAATGTCATTGCCAAAAACCTTAGTTGTGGCGTTGGAATAGAGCATATGTTGGGCTCTAGAGTCTGTATACCCTGATGGTAGAGAAAGCAGGAGATCAGCCGGAAAGCACAGCAGGAGGTAAATACATTTATATGATGTAGTGTACTGTGTACCATGTTTACTTTTACTTGGACTTTCTTTTGGACCTCTTCCTACATTCAACATAATATCCTACACATCACATAACCATTATTCTTGAAAAGATGTCTCTTAAACTTGATTATGGTAACGGTAACTTCTTTTCTTTATTTACTTGACTCTGTAGACGTAGCCAAATCTTGGTAGCATAAAATAATAATGAAAGTGAAACTAATGCTGCTCCTACACAAACAAACGTCGTTGAAATTTCATGAGATTTAAAGAACAAGGAGTGCGTATGGATGCAGACGTCTGATCTTTTCAATAAAAATTGTGTACTTTCTCTGTCTTTTAGAGTTTCAGGTGAGCAAACGCAAAAGCATTGCGAATAAATTATTTATATGATTTTTATTACACTTTTACGTAACCTTACAGAGAAAGTAGGCGGATCAAAGAGGATTGCGAATAGAGTTGTGAATAATTTACTTTATATAATAGTTTTTCCTCTTTGTCAAAAAATATTTGAAAATTTGTATTTTTCCATTTTGTCATAATTCACATCTAGTTTACAAGATGACATGGGAAAGGACGTCAGGGTAGATGAATGGGGAAACTGAAGCCAAAGATATAATTTCCACCTTCACCAGGGACAAGTCTGGCTTTCATAAATAAATTGTATGAAAAGTTTTTTTCCCTCAGCTCGGAGCAAATATATTGTATCTAGTCTGGTCTGATATGATGATGTGATTGTGATAATAATGGTAGGAAAAATAGGCCAAAAAGCTTCTGAAATGATGCCAAACCCAACTCTGTCAGCCAGAAACCATACATGGCATATCTACTACTATATTTATATATGTATGGATTCTATTGAACTTTGAGATAGTGTCCCTTTTTCTTATTTTCTTGCACAACTTTCTTTTTTCACTTTGGGTTCACTACCAGTATAACCACTGAATTTGGTTTTGTTCCTTCCTTCCTTTAAAGCAACGAGTTCTTGGAAGCAGTTCCCCTCAAAACGAGAGCGTTGAGTTGGTCGAGTGGTATCATTTTTTCGGGCCTTTTATTGTTATAGCTTGGTCATAAGAAATCGCCGTCAGCAGCATGGGCTCTGGATAATATGCAATATTATAATGGCTCAGTTGCGTATTACATAAATGCAATTGTTGTATATAAATATAAGCAAACTATATTAAGTGTATGCGCCATTGATATTGAACTGGGCTGGTGAAACCAAACCCAAAGTCGACCACAGGCAACTAGCTCACTTCACTCGTTCATTTCCTTTCCCAAGTTTGGGTTGAGGAGAAAGAGCTAGAGCTAGACACGTCGGGCGAGGGATAAGGTTCGCTGTTCACTCTCTAGCTTTTTGGCTCCGCTTTTAGAAACACCAGGCCATGCCACCAACAACCAAAACCAAACCAGTAGGTATGTGAGTATAAAACCATATATAAAAGTTGCATATACACTAAAAACTGGTTGCTGCTTGCTGAGAGAAAGCAGAGACTAGAGAGTGTAATCTCGCTAGAACTAAACCTGCATGGTGTGAATTTATATTACCGTCCGTCGGCAACCTTCACATATAGGAGGGTTTCGACTCCCTTAATGTTTTTAGAAAATATACATATTATTGGGGCAAATTCCAGAATGTTTCTATTCCATACTGAACGGCGTACACACATCGCATCATCATCGTCTTCATCACCATCTTTTCTTCATCTCTTTCTTTCTTCAGCGAAAGCGGATGAATCTGTTCTTTTTTCAGCAGCATGGAATATCCTAGTTTCAAAAACTATCACGAAAACTCATGCTGTTCACTTGAGAAACTTTTATGAGGCTCACGATGATGATGCTGCTGGTCTGGTTGCTAGCAACTTTGCATTACTTTCAACTACTACACACAGCCGCCAAGTGTGAGGCTTGAGTTTTTGTTTTCCATACATACAAATATCATGATAATATTTCTCAACCCAAAATTCATGAAATGATTATATAGCTTTAAATGAATGAATGAATGTCCGCCGTGCTGCTGGAAGGAAAAGTACACAGCTGACTCTCTGACTTTAGTTTAGCATCTGCATTGATTCACTGCTGAGCTTTAAATACTTTTCATCTGTGTGAACATGAAGCTGAAGCTAAAACTGGGCTGGTTTGTTTGGAGGCTTTTCTCAATTGCTCATTCCATTCGCAAAGACTTTAGATTCCATGCGGGAGCTCGAAGATATATGACGACATATCCTTTCCTCATGAAGAAGTAGTGATCGTCCTCATGTTTGACATCATGATCATCATCTCTTATTATTATTATTGCCGCTCCCATTATTATTATTACTGCGTACGACAGGCTTTTTGCTTACTGTCTTCTGTACGTGCGTTGAGAGTTGAGCCTTTTATAGAAAATTCTTGGGCTGTGACAAACTGTGATAAAAAGGAGGTTTGCATTTTGGTTTCACTTTGACATTAACTCGAAGCCTTTGCCTTTACATACTACCACCACAACTGTATCACTTCCGACACTTTCACCAGACCAGCGTCAAGTCAAGATGATGATGATGATCATCATCATCATCATTTTTGCAGTCATATAGGGTTTTTGCTTTATTCTCGTAAATTGGAGCTGGCTTCAACTTGAGCTTTTTCTCCAACGCTTCTGATGCCACTTTGTCTTCCTGCTTCCCGTTTTCGTGACTTTTTGACATGAAGGATTTTATTTGGAGAAGATCCATTAGTGCGTAACAACTAGAGGAAGGAGCCTATTTGGTTTTCGGGTTTGAGCTTGAGCGGAGGTTCCAGTATAATAAAGTCGCGAGGTTCACGGTTTTTGCTTGCATTGTAATTTTCTTTCCATTCTAGGTCGCCTGAAATGGGTTTCCTGAGCAGGAAAATGCGTTCCTGGATTGTCTCCGCGCTGCTAACATCATAACTCTGGGAATATTATTATTTCAATATTATTCATGCCAGGTATCTTGCACAATTTCCCGTTGTCACTTATATATATACTCAAACCAACCTATTCAAAATGGGGTGGATGTTGGATGACTAACCGTAATAATAATATTGTAATGTAATTTTGCACAATTTTCCGCATCACTGCAAAATGGCTCGATGAATACATGTGGCCTGGCCTGATTTCCGATGATAGTAGTTTCAGACCAAAGTGATCACTGATGCGATGAATTTCTACCGATATTTATTTTATGTTTCAATATAATATTATACTAGTTGAAACAGATCGGATTTTATTAAAGTTTTGAACTACGGATATTTTTCAAAATATGATTACCTAGTTTACCACCCAATGGCTTTGGCTTTTCATTCTTGGTAAAATATTTGCGAAAATAATATCCTCCTTCTAAAGAATGAGTATAATAATCGAGTAAATATCTATGAATTTAGGGCAAATATATAAATATAAAGAGTGGTTGGTTGGTTGGCTCAGCTTAAAAGGAAGATTCATGGGAAACTGTTACTAAAAGTTGACAATAGTTGTTATAAATCGAAATTTATTGTAGATATATGGCAGCTATGGTACAGCCACATTCAAAAATATTATGATAAGTCTTTGTCAGTTTTATTTTTTTCGTAAACCAAAAAGAACGAGATGGTTGATATATTATGTTGACTTTTCTGTGGTTTGGTTGTCTCATTTTGAAGGGAAAACCTGTAAAGGGGAATATTCTTCTGCGTCAGTCACATGACATGAGTGAAGGTTTTGAAATAAGGAGTAAGTATAATATTATGCACATGAGATGAAAAACGATTTTAAAAGCGGTGTATGTGCGTATTCATATCATATCGCTTTTTGCACGTCTCATCTCATCTCATCCTATCTGCTTTGCGGCTTGCTCGTCATGTGCAAAATATTCTCATCATCTTTTATGACAGGTTTATACTTTAGGTCGGTATATGTGTGTACTTGGGCTTGACACGATGATGTGATAGGTTTTGGCATTCGAAAAGGATTGCTGCGGTGGTGGAGGTTGGTTTTGAAGGAATATAAAGTACCGACTGATATTGTGTGTCTTTGTGAGAGACATTTCACTAGAAATGCTAACAAATAAGCCAAAGCCATGGCTTTCGGCTTAGCTTTTTGCTTGCCAATACCAATATTTATGGAGTATGTGAGTATATTTTTCCCAGAAAACTATTGACTGAGGTTCACTTGAACGAGCTTGTTATAATGCTAGTTCTACTACCTGCAGAAGGTTCCAAGAAGTATTTATTAGGAGCGTACATTGAGAATAAAAATGAAGAACATCATCATCAGTTGTTGCATTGATATTGGAGACCCATGTCAATTTATTGTATTCTTTCTCAGATATTTTATACCTATTAAGATTTTGCTTCCAAAATAAAAGTCTCCTCTGCAGTACAAAATTCTTGGAAGTTGACTTTGTAGTAGATTTATATTCATTGCGAGGCTTTAAATTGTATGAAATCAGTTATTTACAAGAAAAACGACACAAATAACAACACGATATCTATTCTGCTGATTTTTATTGTGACAAGCAGAGTTTACTTTTCTACATGAAAATGAAGCAAATCTGGACAATAAATTTTTGGAGTTTTTAATAATTAAAAACATTCTCCCTCAGCTCATTCTCCCTATCATGTGAGTGGGAACTTTTGTGATTTTTTATTTCCCTTTAAAGCCTAAAGCCTTTTCTCAGTTAAACCAAATATTAACGATCGATAAAACGTGAGTTTTTCTCATAAATTTCATAGAGTAATACAACCCTTGAGCTGGACTGACGTTTAAATAAGCAGACTTGCGTGGCATCTTGTATAAATACCTATATTTTATAACAATCAACAATGGATGGATGCTTCATGCTTGCCCTGGAGAACTGGAATAAGAAAGGTAGATCTAGTTGGGGTATCATCAAGCACGAATGTAGGAATACTCAGATTACACATTTGTAAGCAATCATAATCTTGTTTCTGATGAATTTTGAGGGATTTGTGTCATGAGAAACTGTGATTATTTACAGAAATTCTTTACTTTTGTTGTTTCCTTAAAAAGATCTGAAGACAAAACGAGGGATCAAATTCTTTTGGGTTGTCTGTATCTTATCATTACAGTAGAGGGGCCTTGAGGGTCCAAATTTGAGAGTTAAAAATGCAAGTCTACTTGTACTTGCATCTTCTAAATACAGAGAAGAAAGGGAGGACTGATTGTATTCTGTGATGATCTCTAAAAACCTGTAGCCAGTTCCCTTGCTCCAGATCGTATTCCACTCGTCTATATTTCAAACTTGACAATAAAATAAAGTATGTATGTACACAAAATAATATTATAATACAACAGTCTGCTTTTCCTTGCTCGTTCACGACTCTGAAGGTTTTCTTGTAGCCTGGGGCTTCTTTTGTGTAATGTGCGTGCACTCATCCATCCGCAATGATGTGATGTGTTGACTGAGGAACAAGTTGAAATGAATCTTTGGGGAATTGAATCCTTCCTTTACCCCACATACATTTTCTATTGTATGCATGCATATATGGATTCTTTGTGAAACGAAATGAGCAGTTAAATTCAACGTGGTTATCCCTAAAATTTTGTAAAATATGTTAGGGTTAAACGTCGTTTTAGATGTACTTTTGATAGAAAAAAATGTCGTTTACGGTAGATAAACTCTGTTCTGTGTAGACATTATGAAATTATAATAAGAATAATTATAAGAAATTTTAACACACAAAAATTGGTTTGAAACACAATAAGTCTTGCATTTATTTTTGATACTCGTATTATCCGACATTATATAAACTTGAATTGGCGAGCGAGCACGATAAAATGTTGATGATATTTTGTTGTAATTGTATCGTAACTGGTTTAACTTACAATAATTTTATGGACTATTTATGTTATTTATAATTATTTAAGTGATTATGATCTTGCTTGTATTTTTGAGAAGTTGTTGTGATTTGATAAATAAACTAGCAATAAGTTGTTTTCACATGACATTCATAGTAATTCTTATTCAGTTTTCACTCGCTATCATTCCACACATGAATACACACATATTTCCTTATATACTACGTATTTACATGAAAGTATACAAAAAACAAAGCTTCTGCTTGCTAAAATTACATGAATACACACACGGGATGAGGATGACGATAATAATGGTGATACACAACACGAATATAATAATACGAGGACATGACAATTGTTCCGAGAGAGTGAGAAGAAGTGAGGAAGCAAAAAAACTCTTTGTTTGTTTGCTTGCTAACCCAAATCCAACACAGTACAGTACACAAACATTTTTTTTCTTCTTAGCTGCTACTTTTTTTATACGGTATTTGAGAAGATGAGTAACAAGTTATGTAAGTAAAGTTAAGAGAGCTCGATCTTGGCTATTATTTTACGTTACAACTAAAACATGTATATATGTAGGTCTGAATATACCGGGTAGGAATGAATGTTGTTTTCTCTATCATAATATTTTTTATAGGTAGCTATATTTTTTATATGTATATTATTTGCGTGATTCGTTTAGTTCAGTCAGTCAGACTCAAGGAGATCTGTTAACAACAAGACAAAAAAAAACTTGTCCGTAAAAATAAAAAAGAGGAGCATCAACTTATGGAGTAGCGGCTGAGTATTTTTTAGCACTTTTTTTCTCTCTCAAATATTATATCCTTCACTTTCCCTGTCCTGTTGCAATTTTCTAGCTGGAGTTACTTTCGTATTCCAGACTGGTACTTTCTTTTTCCAAGCAAAAATTGGCTGTGGTCTGGCATGGCCAAAGCCGCCGGTGGTGTAGTACTTATAGGTATCATGAAAAAGCCAACTGAACTGAAGGACAGAGACCGTGACGACTTTCCCTTTTAGTTTTTGGATATAAAAAATTCCCCTTAAAAAGGATATTATATCTACGTATATAGAGTTATATATGTGGATTGGATTATTGTATTGTTTACAGATCTCTGTACATGGGAACAACACTGAAAACGAAATTGTGTAACTGTTGTAGTAACACTAGTTTTTTCCTACGTATATAGTTGATAGTTGTATTTACGTATATAAAAATTGATTAAACTTGGTTGGATTTTGAGAATACACGTTGTAAATAGGTGTTTAGGGCTAGCAATACAGACCGCATCATTTTATTTCTCTCTTTTGGCCGGCCTTCCAGAAGATCACCATACCACAGTATTAAAAAAAGTAACAATAGCATCAGCACATACTCGGATCTGGTTCACTGCTTTTCTATTCCATCTTGCATGTGTATAGAATTGTGCAAAAACTGAGTGAAGGACACAGGAAGGAAAAGTCCCCTTTTTGCACAATACACTTTTCGCTTCACACCATGCCACTACTCGGTATTTCATAAGAAAAGTTGTTTTTACGAGATGAATTGAGAACACAACTTGCTTGGAAAAAGTTTGTTGATGATGTGATACTCTATATTTATTCATTTCTGGTAAAAAGTTTTCACTCTTTTCAGTTTGGACACAAAACTTGTGTGAAAATGAGATGATGTAGGAGATGATGGTGGTGATGATGATGAAAGAAAAAATGAAGTTGGAGTTGGCATTGTTGGCACATATTTCGTTTGGAAGGTCGTGTTTTGAAAATAGAATGGCTGACTGGGTAGAATTGCATTGAGTTCTCCATTTTTTGGCCTGATGATTTTATTCGCATGGCGCATATTTTTTTGTTTGGATTTTGCCTAAAAACATTGAGTCAATAGACCTTTTTTCGTGCTTAATATGCGAGGAGTGTTGTGGTGTTATGTTATGAGTAGTTTTGTTATTTGTCTGCAGGTTCAGTCGAGTTGTTTGTGTTTCTGGCTGTTTTTGGATTCATTCATCGTCTCACTCTGGATCATGATGATGAGAAGGATGATGAGTTATACTGGTTTCGTTTTTATGTGTTTAGTCGGTAAGCACCGGATCTCTGGCTGGTGATGCTGCAGAGGAATATAGGTCATCTCTCGGAACTTCGTATTCTGGCACCTGGAAGATAAAATAAGTTTTTTTTAGTTATTAATGCTTTAGATTTCCACCTTAAACCTATGTACGGAATTTATTATTTGTGTTTGCCCAAAATGAAATAATGGCGTTGGAACATAGAGATGAAAGATTAAATTTCAATTAAGCGAAGGAAACAAGGTGGGCGGAGTGTTGTTAATTAAAGGTAAAAAGGCGGCGGAGTTTTTTAAGAAAAAAAGGAAATTCATTAAAGTAATTTAATGCATTAAAATGCAACCAAAAAGGTTGCGGTAAAGGATTATGCTCAAAGCGTTTTTATTGTGGGTGCGCATTCACTGTTGCATTTTGTCGTCGAGCTCACTCAGCAGCCTCGTTATTAATTTTGCTATATATGTACATACATTTTTATATTAGCCCAAGCCCAGCTGCAGTAGTTAATGATTTATAAGGATTGTTAGTGACGAGGAGAGGCGTCTCAAAATCTGGATTGTTTATCGTTCGTTAACAAACTGGGACTTAAGCCTGATATTATTGAAGCATCATGCATGAGAACATTTCCCTAAACAATATCACATTGCTTCTATCATGATCATCATCCGCCTTAATACTTCCTCTTGGTTGTGTTTTGTGTTGTGTACAACTCAAACGCAACAAGACTTGCTCATATAATCCTCCAAAAAAATAAGTTGAACCTCACTTTAATCCCTGCGCTCTTGTGCATAGCATGAGTATACCTGCCATGATCCCATTTTGCTTCCTCCAACGACAATTTTCAATTACCCTTTTGCTCTGCACTCACAACAGCAACGTAAACATATTAAGAATGAAATATATCCGGAGATGCCTGCTTTATCATTTTGAATGAGTAGGGACAACGGAGCCATGCAATGCAAGCAGTCGTCTGTACGAAGGCATTATGCCTCCCTAATATAGTTAAACACAACAAGCAAATCCATTCATGGCAAATATAAATGTAGCTAACGTTGCCTAAGCTGTGTGTGAGCCGTTCTTTTGCTCCATCCAGCTGATGCCTATCTCTGTTTCTCTCGTCTTTTCATAATCCTCAAAAAAGCAAAGAACATTTTGGGAACAGACCCTTTGCTTGTTTATTTGCCCTATTATTCACACAAAAGTGGAGTGGAGTGAGTAGAAAAGAACCGTAATGCTAGTGGTCGCTCTCATCTCATCTTTCATTTATTATAACAATTTTCTGACAGAGTCTGATTGTGATGGCGAGTTTGAGTTTCAAACTTTATCTTTAGTCTCGTTTGTAGACAAAATTATAAATTGAGGCTGAAGTTCAAAAAGAGTACGACAACAACAGTCATCCAGCCATTCATTTTGGTTGAAGAATGCAATTCATCCACATTTACATTTAACTCGAGCAAAAAAGAAAGGGGTATGCTATATACTTTTGTCCAAAGAATCATTAATTCCTCCTGTCATATCAGGACTCTTGCGGACAGACCCACATTACCTTGCCTTCCTACTTAAGTCATCATGAAGAGTTTAGAGATCGGATCGGCCAAAACGAGAGGGAAGAAAAGAAGTGAGTGGTTTGGCTTGGTTTAATATATTAGCTAGAGTGAATTGAATGGACAGTCAGAGTCTCAGACTTTTACTTTAGTGCGGGGGTTTTTGTCGCCTGGAATAAAAATACGTTTTTTTCCTGTCTGCTCAAGTGTCATCCAAGAATCCTTCCGACGACCATCATCCAAGCAAACTTGTATTTTAAGTTCATTCAGGGAATACTCCAACCCAACGCTTCTGTTCATGAAGAGAGAGAGAGCGCGAGGACAAAAATAGAGTGAGTACCTTCGCCTTGGCACTGATGATAGCAAGAAACTGCACCTTGCTACTTTTAGCGTTTTATCCTATTAACAAAAGGAATGCCGTAATATAATATTCTTATACAATATTATATAACTTTGCTGTACCACATGATATCATATTATGATGCTATTGCTCTTTTACCAGAGATATGTCGATAAAAGAACGACGTTAGAGACGAACGTTTTACCTTCTTCTACGAAGAAATATCTGAATGTTATATAGAAATAATATGGCCGTTGTTGAGTCACAGAACAAAAAATTTCCTTGCTTGTCCTTGTCTCGGACATCTTTTGCGATTGTGAAGCAAGCATCTATCTTATTCCCTGCCAACCGTGTTATTACACTTTTGCCTTTTTTACTGCGTCTTTCTGTCCTGTCTTCCCCTTTTCTACCCAAAAAGAAAAGGGGTCTGGTCTGAGTGAGTCTCTTTTCTTTATTGTTATGCTTCTATACGTTTTTTATCCGAAAATATTTTCCCTCTTGTTATGTTCCCAGCACAATGGAACAAGTTAGACTGAGTAGACACCTCTACCAACTAACGTGATAATGCATATCTTGCTTATGGATGTAGTAATATGTAACAAACCAATTGAACACGGTGAGAGTGTAAAAAATTAGACATTTGTCACGTCTCCTCCTTTATTTCAAGTGTCAATATACCATATCTCAATGACATTTTCTCAGTCTTATCTTGTTGATTGGCCGTATATATTTTCAGGGTTCTCATGCATCCCACCTCTCCCCATAATCTACTTTCAATTTTGAAGCAAGCTCGAGATCGAGCTCAAGCTCATCCACTTTTTTCTTATTTTTCAAGTGTTTTTCTGAAGGGAAAACGTCAAAATGTGCATAAGAAAGGAGAACATCTTCAAAAGAGCCCTTCACTTAAAATTGATGTTGAAGGATATGGTAAATACTCAATGGGAATACTTGAAACTTTTTTTTTGCAAAAAAATCATCATCATCTTATGTTGTCCTATATAGTTTCCTTTTTTGCAAAAGCATTTTTCCAGTTCATTCATGGCTTTGCATAAATGAAATATACCATGCATAATGAAAGTGGTAAGATGGAATTGAAATGGAAATTCCCTTCTTATTCATCTCAGACGTTTTTGGGTTATGTTATGATGATGATGCTAATTTGAATAAGGAGATGCTTCTGTAATTTTGCATAATGGGATGAACACTGCGTAGTTGCATAAATTGTTGGATTTTTTCAATTGGAATCTTTACAAAAGTGACAATTGAAGGAGACACTAACAAATTCATTTATGCATACATGTGTACGTCATTACAAGAGTGACAACTAAAAATTGCAGTAATTTTCCCCCGAGGTGAAAAAACCAAATAAAAAATGGTCTTGATGAAAAGCCTAACGGCGATACAAAAACTGCAATATGATGTGACTTTTTTCCTTCCTGTACTAGATAAGCTCTTCGGCTTGAAGTTTTTAGCATGAATAATATTATTTTCGCGTTGTAAAGGTCGTTTCCAGTTCTTCTACCAGCATGCATATTATATGATGCTGAGAAATTTGCATATTTTTCTTTGAGTGTCTGCGAGTTTTCTCTCGCTGTCCTTAAGGGACTAGCAGAGCTGCCTATGTAATGTATAGCCTCAAAGTTTGCTGCATTATTTCTCGTTTTTGAAACGAGGCAGCTGCCATATCAAAAATAGTTTGATGGTGCAACAAAACCCTATTGCACATTATGTAAATAAAGTGTTTTCACTAGCAGACCAGCATATGTGCTCGGTTAAAAATAAAACTAAAGCACGCAATCTCCCCCATCACATCCGTTTTTGAAATGTGAAGAAGAAGAGCTTTTTGCCTCTGCACTGAGGAAAAAGTCAGCTATATAGCATGCACGTTTGTTGACTGTTAGCCTAGTCTATGGCCTGGCCTCTTGATCTAGATCTATTCTATTCACTCGCCCTCACTTTACATGACGTAAATAAGTGGGTCTTTGAGAACACGAGAATATGAAAGGGGAAATGGAAGAAAAGAATGGAGAAAGTGGATGAAGAAAAACGTGAAGCACCAAGCCCGGACAGAGCATCAACATCAACATCAGTTCTTTAATGTTGGAAAAAGGAAAGGAGTCATTTTTCTCTTGAAGAATGATGTTGTCCCTCGTCAGGAGGAAGCCTCAGGCGGCATAAATTTCAACTGGCAAAAACAGACACGAACAAAAAGAAACTGTGAGTAGGAGTTTCTTTTCTACAGAAAGATCGAAACAAGAGAAAAGAAGCAGGCCACTTGAGCACAAGATGCGATGAGATGAAAAAATAAGGGAAAGAACAGCCTAAATCACAAGAGAAGACGGGTATGGCACACTCCCGTCCTTCAAACTAACAGCGGAGAGAATTATTATATATATCAAGAGTATAAACCGGCATATAGAAGAGAACAGTGAGGGAGAAAAAATTTGCAATTCAATGCGAAAAATTAGGGCTTCAACAATCTTCCTTTTCTTTCACTTTGAGAACATGGGCGGCTGCTTGGTTTGGTTAGGTTATGCGTGCTAAAAATTCATGCTAGATGTTCGTCCCTTGTTCTTTTTCAGTGAAACCACACACCAACACCAACCAAAGTACAAGAGCTCTTATTACCCAACTTTTCTCTTGAAGAGATACCTGCCAAATGGAATAAAAAATCAAGAGCAGCAGCATCAGCAAAACACACAAGACCTACTTACTACACGTGTACAACATTGTCCGTCGACTACTGCTCTGCTCTGCGGCTTTTGGTTTGACATGTTTTTAGCTTGTGCAAAAACAACGTTTTGCAATTATTAACAAGTTAAAAACAAGCCAGAGCTTTCGTAAAACAAGACGAGGACGAGGTGTCGTTATTAGCACGCGGTTACTCAACCCAAAAAAGTTTGTAAGGATAATGTAACATCAAAGAAAAATAGAGAGAGAAAAA
Source organism: Orchesella cincta (assembly GCA_001718145.1). Lineage (NCBI taxonomy): Eukaryota > Metazoa > Arthropoda > Collembola > Entomobryomorpha > Orchesellidae > Orchesella > Orchesella cincta. The sequence goes on along the minus strand of LJIJ01000811.1, from coordinate 3,202 downwards.
AAGTTTTTCTTCTTATTTTTGCACTACATAGGAATGGATAAAGTTAAGTAAAAACGTAAGCAAAAGAAGAGTTTGCTAGAGAGAAAAATTGATGACGCAAAAATGTGAGTTTTTTCCAAGAAGAAAAGCCAGACCAGCAACATCAACACTGTCATTGTTACATACAAATAGTATTACTCTCAAGGATTGGAGAGAGAAAGAGGATCAAAAGAAGGCCGAGAAGTTGAATCTATCTATGGTGGTGCTTGTGTCTACGACAAAACAGTATCAGATTCAGCCTTCTTCATCCTTTAGCTGCTCCAAGTTTACTCAAAATATTCCTCGCTTGACTTTTTTCTTTGACTTTCACTTGGAAAAACTATTGAATAGATTGGAAGCCACATGAGATATGTATTTTTTGAAGCTATATAGAATTTTAGGAAGATATTTCGAATGCGTAGTTCTGTATATATATGCATCTCTTTTGCATGTCACATGAGAAAAAACCAAAAAGTTATATTAAAAGGCAACTATTCCAGTAGAGAGATTGTCACCTCATCAAAAGTCATATCTGTGCTATGCTGTCTTATGAAAGAAACGGAAATTGGCTTGCTTCACTGAATTTTTGACAAGTTTCTCTCATAGCTCACTCCACTCAAAGAGAAAAGATACATATCACAAGTTTGTACGCAAAAAACGAATGAAGGAAAAAACGGGGAAAATGCAACCTGTTTCTTTTGTCATATATAATTGCATATAAATACATATGTATTCTCTCCATGCACGGTTTCCGCTTCCTCTCACAACCGTGGTGATGCTACATGGTGCAAATTTATAAGTGCACTGTTATGTCAAACCAAGCAAAAAATATGGTACAATAGTAATGGTTTTGAGTACAAGGTTCGGATGTACTTGTGCTTATTTCTTTTTGTTCATAAACAAAAACTTTTTCTAATCCAAAAAAGTCTATATAGCTCACAATTTTTTTCCGGGAGAAAAGATGAGTAAAATAAGACAAAGCTTGTGTGATGATGACTTGTGTAGTCTTTCGACAAAAATTCAAAATGAAACCAAAAAATGAGAGTAGTTCTCCTTTGTACCACATCAAACATTTCAAATTGAAAGCTGTTGGTGAAAATTGGTGAGGGCAAAAGACTATAAGAATTCATTTGCGTGACTACAAAAAGAGAGAAAAGTGTGCACTGTGTCAAACAATTTGAAACTGTGTGTGATCATACATTGGGAAATGCTCTTGTTACTACCAACCACACCACAACTTTCATCAGCCACTATTCATTTCATTTTTGCTCTTCTGTCTCAAGTCAAGTCATCATCTCGGTTCTTTCTCCTTGCTACAAAAAATGTAGAGTCTGGTTTGGTGCAAAAAATGAGATGAGAGCAAGTGGATGTGGATGCCAGAAATGACTGTTAAGGAGAGGATCAAAGCTTAGTAGAAGAGAGATATAAAGTATGAGTACTTCTACTACTACTAAACCCCAAGGGGCCTGAGAGAAAAACGTCAAGTAAAAAAACTCTTTTTTCCAACGTTAATACAAAGCATAGTGTAGTGTGTAGTGGAGCTTATTATGATATAAAATTATTTTATGAGCCACTAAAAGTTGAACAATTAGCCCGTTTTTGTTTTTATGACTGTTTTTACGGGCTTTTTGGCGGCCAAGTCTTTTATGAATAATACGGGAGCGAAAGTGAAGCGAAAGGAAAACTTGAGCCAACTCGAAACGAAAACTGCATTGGATTAGTCATTTAGTATTATGGTGCGATTCTCAACCCAAAGATAGAATGCAGTTTGTAAAAAAATCCACTGCAGTTTCGTTTCGAGTTGGCTCAAGTTTTCCCTTTCGCTCTCACTTTCGTCCGCGTATTATTCATAAAAGACTTGGCCGCAAAAAGCCCGTAAAAACAGTCATAAAACAAAAACGGGCTACATTGTTCAACTTTTAGTGGCTCATAAAATAATTTTATATCAATAATAAGCTCCACTACACACTACACTATGCTTTGTATTAACGTTGGAAAAAAGAGTTTCTTTTTTACTTGACGTTTTTCTCTCCCAGGCCGCCTTGGGGTTTGTAGTAGTAGAAGTACTCATACCTTTATATCTCTCCTTCTACTAAGCTTTGATCCTCTCCCTTAAAGTCATTTCTGGCATCCACATCCACTTGCTCTCATCTCATTTTTTGCAGCCAAACAGACTCCTAGCATTTTTTTGTAGCAAAGGAGAAAGAAACCGAGATGATGACTTGACTTGAGATCAGAAGAGCAAAATGAAATGGAATAGTGGCTGGATGAACAGTATGTAGTGTGGTTGGTAGTAACAAGAGCATTTCCAATGTATGATCACACCACAGTTTCAAATTGTTTGACCAGCAGTGCCACTTTTCTCCTCTCCTTTTTTGTAGTTCACGCAATGAATTCTTATAGGGTCTTTTGCGCCTCCACCAATTTTCACCAACAGCTTTCATTTGAAATGTTTGATGTGGTACAAAAGGAAAAGCTTACTCTCATTTTTTGGTTTCCATTTTGAATTTTGTCCCCGAAAAGACTACACAAGTCATCATCAAACAAGCGCCTTTGGTCTTGTTTTACTCCATCTTTTCTCTCGAAAAAATTGGAGGCTGATATAGACTTTTTGGATTAGAAAGTTTTTGTTTATGAACAAAAAGAAATAAGCACAAGTAGCTCCGAACCTTGTACTCCAAAACCGCAATTACTATGTAACGCATATTTTTTTGCTTGGTTTGACCCCAAACAGTGCACTTATAAATTTGCCCCATGTAGCATCACCAGGGTTGTGAGAGGAAGCGGAACCGTGCATGGAGAGAATACATATGTATCTATATGCATATTATACTCTGACAAAAGAACAGGTTGCATTTTCCCCCGTTTTTTCCCTTCATTCCGTTTTTTTGCGTACAAACCTTGTGATATATATCTTTTTGCTTTGAGTGGAGTGAGCTAATGAGAGAAAACTTGTCAAAAATTCAGTGAAGCAAGCCAATTTCCGTTTCTTTCATAAGACAGCACAGACAGATATGCATTTTGAATGAGTGACAATCTCCTCTACTGGAATAGTTGCCTTTTAATATAACTTTTTGGTTTTTTCTCCCATGTGACATGCAAAAGAGATGCATATAGTATAAGAACTAGCGCATTCGAAATATCTTCCTAAATTCTATATAGATTCCAAAAATACATATGCCTC